>BOPP01000243.1:673647-685245 GCA_017312745.1 Gryllus bimaculatus
TTAATTTAGAATTGTAGAATTTGTTATATCATAACACGAATCCATTTTCACATAAATAAATCGATTCGAAATAATACTTTGAAAAATAGTCTGATTTAAAATATTAAATTACGAGACAATTAATCAACATTATCTTATTATTCTACAGATAAACCACTGCACGTAGAAATATTAAATTATCTTGAAATTTTAGATTGCCAAAATAAAACACATTCGAATATTCCAATTTTCATGCCTGATAACCGATTCGAGGCCCTTATCATTTGGCATTTCGTAAGCATCTGAAGATGGTAACTCCTGTTTTCTTAATTTTACGAACTTTTTACAACTTGTTTTAAAGAAGATATTGAAAAATTTCAATTAAAAACACTGTTCACTTTTCGGTTTCCGTAAAGGTAAAATTTTAAAACCACTATTTGACTAAAGAAAATACTACATTTTTTTAAAGTATTTTTTTTATTTTCTCGGGAACAGAAATATTTCTTGATCAAATACGCTTTGGGATTACCGTTACACAGAATTAAAACCCATTTCGAGCATGGATATTTTCGAGAAAAAAATGCAGCGGGTTTTGAGACTATTTGGTTTGAACCTTTTGGAAAAGCGTAATTTTCATTGCCCATTTAAAATCCAATCAAAAACTATGGATTAAAAAAAATTCTTCCTCAGAGATTATTGAGCCCTTTGTGTAAGAACGTATGAAAAATAACGTACATTTTTACTATTAAATTTTACGCTGTGAAAATTTTTAAAAATGATAATGTTTAATTTTGATAACTAAAAAATAAATCAAAGAGCGAAAATCCATGTTATTCAGTGCGGTTTAGTAATGTTCGCACAAAGAGTTTAATATAAAATTCGATATTGTTTTTGTTACAATATGTTTTTGTGTTGAGGAAAATTTTGCTTTAAGAACGAAAGGAAATTAAGCGGCTTTAATAATTGAGGTAGGATAGGTTCGAAAATAAATGACAACTTCACAATTTTTTAAAATTGCATTGGTTTTCGTGAAAATAAAAATTAACCATATTTTAAATCCATTTTTTTATTACAGCAAAACAAAGGCGACCATGTTTTAGAAGAAAGGTAAATATTCCTCTGGGGTTAATGTGAATTACTTGCGCAGAATCCACATATATAGAGTTTTGACAAACACAACCAGATCATACTCCTAACAAATACCAGTTGAAAGTCAAAAGTTTAACATTTTGACAAAGTATAAGCCTGACACATACTTTCCATTCATGCACAATAACAGCTTTGCTGATTTCGGGTAAAATTCATGTATCCTCTCTCTTTGCACCCCAAATTTCTCAACCATATTTGACCAGCAATAATTTCCCTTTAAAAATCTGACGTGTGTGTGATTTTACAGGCTCCGCATCATTCTAAGCACAGATTTTCCGATCAGACAGAAATTTCGAGATCGTATTTTTGGGTAATTCAGTTGTTTTTCTGCCTATTCTACAATATAGGCGAAGAAAATTAAAACCACTCAACGCAGAAAGGAGAGAGGGGCGATGGGAGGAGAGAGGGAGAGAGAGAGGATAAAGGACTTAACACATAAGAAGAGGCAGTGTGCAAGTGATGCAATGGCGAGGAAACACAATTGCTTCGAATTCGGTATTAAAGGTCATCGAACGGATGAAGCCACTGGGTACAAGTGGCCACCGGGCCAACTCGGTGAGGATAGTATTGGATGCGCTTTCTACGAAACATATTACAGGTTGTCACGGCCTTATTGATGTTTGGGGTCTTGTTACTTGATTCGAGTCTTGTTCTTACGAATGGTGTGCACGTACACAACCGAGTTATCAACACGGAAAACGCCTGACGGTAATCGCTACTGCGTGGATGAGAAGCCAGATAAAAGTTGGCTGGTACCATCTTATCATTTCTGTGATTCCATCAATTTTTTGCGTTACGTACAATTACCACATTTAAAATCTGTTAAATCATTATTTATATTTATTATTATATAATTATTATTATTATTATTATATTATATTATCTATTATTATTATTTTATTATGGTATCCGATTTGAAAAGGGGCTATACTAATATATTATTTGACAAAATTAAAAGAATATCTGGCCTGACTCTAATCTGCAGAAAGATTATGTTAAACCAAAAGAATTATGCTTCTTCTGTACAAAACGTGGGTAGTAGCTATAATCATCTGTCTAGCTATAAAACTAATATGCAATCAAAAAATTTCTGAAAATGATTCATGAATAACAACACAATGGATATCAAACAACTTTCAAAAAAGAAGTGATACTTACCCGCTTAAGGTTTCTACAAATTTAAACATATAAGTCACTATAATAATTAACCAATATAGTGTATTTATAAATATTATAAAACATTAATAAAATAAATGATAAACATAAAAATTATATATAAAAACAATATAGTTATTTAACTTATTTAGAAGAAAAAAAATAAACTCACTTAATAAGGTACGGAGAAAGATCTTTAAATTATGAATTCCAAATTATACAATTGACCTGCCACTAGACCTAGAACATTGCCCAACTTTAATAAATTCAAAAAACTGAAATTGTGTTAAGAAAAAAATTAAAATAGGCAATAAATAAAGTATCTGTGTGGATGAGATAACATTAAGGACTGCAGAAAAGCAATATTTATGGGTGTAAACACTATTTAGGATATTCATAAATATTTTGTGATAGTTTTGTGTATACGTACTAGTATGTGCTTATACCAAAGGTGACTATATTAAAATAAAACATAAAACTACCGTGTGATTGTATAATTAATTAAATATATGCCTATGAAACTGTAAGATTGACTAGAGAAAATTTAAAAACAATTTAAATAAAAATGGTAAACTATGTGTTATTTTTTTCTCGAATTTCGTTACTTGTAAATATTCATAAAAATAATTTGAAGATGTTAACCACTGATTTAATCGTGTTATAGGATTATATCATTGTGAACCCAAATTGCAATTGATACAAATAGGACTTTTTATGTTTTAACTTTAATTGAATTATTTTATGGTTAAAACATTTCATAGGAATAGTTTTTTATGTAATTATATTCGGTAGAAAATTATAGTATCTCAACATACGAATTATCGAAGAAAATATGACAATAAGGGCACGCTGATAAGTCAGTTTGACTTATCAGGCCCACAACAAATTGATGAAAAATAAACTATTCTATTCTATTCAAACGAATTCAATTATTATCAACATTTTATATTAAGTGGTGACCCTTAGTACCCTGGTCTTTGCTTTCTAGAACTCACTTTGCTTCTTGCCGATTGAGCCTTTGAAAACACGTCCTGGCTCAAATTGCCAATTCTAAGCATTCATTCAAGCCTAAAACTAGTAAATCAGTATTCGTATACGCTGTTTCAACGTCTCTAAGAAACAAATGAGCTGCGGGAGAGATATAAATCAAACCCTGTGGGGTGACGATAAACCACAATGAAAATATCCGCATTTTGCATTACAGTCTAATACAAAAATCTTATTAATATGTAGGAGTTTTAATTAATCAACTGCATTAAACAAATCCGAAAGAGCACGCAACACTAGTACCGACGTCTTTCCACTCTGCGTTGGTTTAATTTTGAAATAGGCTGGAGGACCAAATAATTAGAGTCTCGACTACCTCCTTTTCTATTGAGCCCTTCACTTTCTAAGAGGTAAGTAACGTTTGCGAATCTAAACTCTAAAAGAAAGCGAGTTTTTATGCGAATTTATTCACAAGCAAAACAAATAGTGTTGTTTGGGCACCCGCGCTTTGGAAAATATTCATAACATATTTTATAGCGTGAAATAGCGTATTTATAATAAATTATAGAAGCGTATTAATGTAATAACATAAATGTTAAAATTTTTATATCAAAATTTATAGTTTTTTGTTTTATTGGTACAGAAAGTTCTTGTATCAGATAAGTTTAATTTAATTAAAATAGAGCTATTTTACGTAGAGGAAACACAAATTTTGCTTGGGGGTCCCGCCCAAATTCGTCCTGCGAAACAAAGAAGGTAGTAGGGAACCTAGAGTCTCTAGATGTGTGTAGAGCAGCTTGCGCCAACAGATTTTATTTGGTTTCCAACTTATTGGCAATGTTGTGAGTTTTTTGAGAATTACCACTCATCAAAACCGAATATCGACGGTTCTCGAAATCTAATCACAATTTTTCAATGTCATTCATTGTCTTATTTCTGGAACGGTTACCCTGGCGGAGGTGTGTTAGGAGAGTGAGGGATATTGAGAGGTGGCGGGCGGCGTTCACGTTGTGCTGCGCGTGGCGGTGGGTTACTAACCTTCACAAGGAACCCATCAGCAGCGCTACCGAGCTTTAGCGCTACTGTTGACAACAGCATGTGGTAAACAGAGTTGGAAACAGTGAGCCACTGTGGTGCACTCCTTCCACCAGCAGCTCAGATGCGCTCCACAGAGAGCCAGCAGTCATTGATCTAAAAGGCAGCCTTCACACTACTTTTGAGAATTACCCTCTACTCAAAACCAATAGCGGAAGCGCCACTGAGCATGCTCGTTTACAGTAACTACCTTGCAGTCGCGTGTAGCCGTGACACTGTCTCAGAATCCTTCCTTTTCCCACGATCAGTGGGCGGGCAGTAGCTGCGTTTGAGTGCCTCAACGCTTAAGTGGTGCTGCGAGTGCTATTTCTAAAGGCACCGTACACCTTATCAACTAATAATGTGTGACGCTCCTGTAAATCGGGCTTTAGGGTTTATGAGAAAAAGACAGGAGAATACAAACCTCTGTTGCAAGCAGGACCTCTAACTTCCTCCGGCCCCAAATGTTTTTGAAGGCAGAACTTACCAAACAAATCTTAATTAGACTTTAAAAAGCTCGCCAGAATTATATCCCGGGCCTTTAGGGTCTCTATATCTTACTGAGAGGCTCAGTTCACCAAAACTTTTAGCACAAGTCACCATGCCCGATCGCAATGTTTTTCAAATCGATACAACACTCAAGTGGTCACCATAAGTGTTTAGCTATCTCCCAACGTAAGATCGGCCTAGAAGGAGTAGCCAGGGTTCAAGAATACTACCCTTTCTACCATTTGTGTTGCCAAATCATTGCGACATTACAGAGAAATGAAAAATTGTTATCGAAAATGAGTTTGAAGAAGCCAAAAAAACAATCTTCGATATATAAATAAATAGGTTTTTAAATACTTCGATTTAATGATTACATTAATATGGAACGAATAATTAAGTTAATCAATCCATAAATAATTATATATTAACTTTATATTAATAGAACTCTTATTTCAATAAAAGGAGTTTTCAAATTTTATTAGCTCACTCGTTAAGAGATAGATTTCTTTTTGATACAAAAAACCTTCTATAGTATTATATACAGTCAATTTGTTTCAGAACCTCGTATGATATACAATCAGGGATCAGACACATCTCGAGGACAACACAGAACAATGGAAGCCACTAGACAGGTTTACTTAAACTCTACTATCAATGTCCAAAAATAAATAGATAATAAGTATTTAAGGACTCTAGTCTCTTACTTCTTTTATTTCTTCTACCGCGGAATAGATCTTCGCTTACTTTATACAAAATACAAATACCAAATACAAAAAGGAATTAAATTCATTTACCACCTGATTAAGCAAATCAAAATTTACGAACAGAGATCTGTGTCGCTACAATTATTACTACACAAACTGTTCACAAATCAATGTCCATCATTAACAGAAAATATACGATTCGTAATGAAGAGTAAAAGTGAGAGTCATACACTAATCCATTATCCTGTCAACTATGTCACAGGATTATTAGCGAAAATAAAAATTTTAAAAAATTCGCCATTTTCTTGGCGCCCGATCACATTTATGGAGTATTATTTTTTATATTAACAGTAATTTTTACAAAGTGGATAAGTAGCTTGTGCCGGGTATTTGATCACCTTAAAAATACTCGATTAGTAATTAAACTCCAATCCCCACGCTTTTGTTTGATATTATTCATAGGCATATTACCAAAACCATGCCTTATAACATGTATTTTATAAAAAGCTATTTAAAATTTGCATATCATGAGGCATCACTCTAAAATATCATGTTTCATTTTCTCTTACTCTTCATTTTCCACAAATTAGGTAGCAGTTTTTTGTTGTTTGTTTTGGTTTTTTCCCTTTGAATGATGCGTAATTCTCTCTGTCTGTATTTCCAATCACGTTCTAGGCGATATTAATACTTTTACCCACAAGTATACACGCGTTAATCCACATTTGATTTTATTAAAGCCAGCAGAGACACGCACACCCCCGCTGGTCGTATAGGCGGCGCGGCTGCAACGCGAACGAATCTCACACCTTCGATTCACTACGGGAAATATTCCTAATCAGAGCACTTGGAGTCGATGTGAACGAATCCTTAACAGAACGCATCTCCCAACTTGATCAATCATGAAAAACACCGATCAGAGTCCCTGGATCGAATTGATCGGCTCCGGCAACGGGAACGATTCTCCCACCTGGATCTCCACAAGAAACATTCGATCAGAGTCACTGAATCGACAGTGATACGAACCGGTCAATGGAAACGATTCTTCCACTGATTCGCCCACGGAAAACTTCCAATCAAAGCACTTGATCTAGTGAACGAATCTGCTCTCACACGCGAAGGAGCTCCCGCCACAGCATCGGAGCCCAGCGACGTCAAACGGCGTCTTGTTCCTCGACCAGCCCTCCCAAGCCTGAGTCCTTCTTGGCGCCGGCCGCAGCCAGCCGCCCGCCACCGCCGCCGCGTTGCCGTTCGAGCGCGCCCAGTGCAGGGGCGTGGCCCCTTTGCCGTTCCTTGGCGTTCACGTCCGCCCGGCGGCGGCCAGCCAGCGACACGCAAACACCGCTGGCGTCGTAGAGGCACGCGGATGCAACTGGAACGAATCTCCGACGTCGATTGGCGTTCACATCGGCGGCCTCGACTCACAGCACCTCACCACGGCTGGATGCCCGCCGCTCCACTGTGGGCGGTTGGTAGAAGACCGCGTTGGTGGGGTAGCCGCGGATGCCAGTGTAGTTGACGTCCGCGCCGAAGGTTAGAAGCAGGCGGACCTCGCCGGCGTTTCCTTTGTGAGCTGCGGTGGCACAGGTCCTCGTCCCATGCGGGAAGGGAACCGGTTCGCACCCTCGCATCTTGATTGCAAACGCCGGCGCATGAGAACGATTTTCACCATCAATACATAGTCGGGTGTGTTTCGCATTGGCGGAGGCGTGTTGGCGGAGGCGCGTGGCGGAGGCGGACGTTGGCGGAGGCGGCGTTGGCGGAGGCGAAGTGCGAGCGGCGTGCGGAGCGGCGTTGCGGATGCGGCGTGGCGGAGGCGGCGTGGCTAGCGGCCGTTGGCAGAGGTGTTGGCGGAGCGGTCGTTGGCGGAGGTGCGCCGGTGAAGCGGTGTGGCGAAGGCAGCGTTGCGGAGGCGGCGTTTGGCGGGAGTTGGCGCGGTGAAGCGGTGTTGGCGAAGCAGCGTTGGCGGAGCGGCGTTGGCGGAGGCGCGTTGACAAGGTTGCGTTGGCGAAGGTGCGTTGGCGAAGGTTGCAGTTGGCGAAGGTTTGCGTTTGCGAAGGCGGTTTGGCGAAGGCCGGTTGCCAGAATTGCTCGTTGCGGGGGCGCGGTTTGGCGAAGGCGTTGCAGAGCCGTCGTCGCGTCTTCGTCGGAGTTGCTGTCGGCAGCGAGGTCGGCGGCTGCGGCGGCGAAGGCGAAGGCGTGCGGGAGAGGCTGAGCCTAGGGCCGAGGCGAAGGCGGAGGCCAACGATGAGGCGAAGATTGTCTGCTCCGCCGTTCTTCCTGGTCGCTGTCCTCTGGGTGGACGCATGGGAGAGCGGAGTGGAGGAGTGGGGGATGGAATCTGTGGGTGGAGGTGTTGGCGAGGGGGAAGGTGGAGACGGAGTCGAGTTAAGGTTGAGGTTGTCGGGGACGGTGGACGGTGGAGCGTTGGTGGGATGGTTGGACGCGAGAGTACTGCGTGGAAATCAGCCGGACGGCGGAGGTGCGGGCAGGATAGGAAAGTGGGGTGAAGCTGGAGGTACAGTGTGGTGGTGGATAGGGAGTTGAGAGATTGACTTGGTGGTCGGTGGTGCGGTGGTGGTGGTGGTGGGTGGCGAGGAAGAATCAGACGGCGAAGTGGTGGTGTCCTGTGCCACAGGGCTTACTCTAGGAGGAGCGGATTCTTTCCCGCCTCCCAACAATGTCCAGGTTCTCCCGCCTCATTTCCGTCGCTTCGAGGACCGTCGTCCACACAAGCCCCCAGCCAACACGCCATTTCTTCTCAAACGCTCCTGGGAACAACGAACACAGGATCAGTGTGGAGTGCGAGTGAGTGTGCACATAAGTTACGAGTAGATACATATAGTAATCCCTTAGCCGCGCTAATGCGAGATTCTGCTGATTGAGGAGATTCGGAATCTGCGCAAGTCATGGAACAAACATTATAATCAAGAGCTGGCTCTTTACGGATTGGCAACACTTGCGTCGAAAGGCCTCACGGTCTGTGACAGTGTCAGTCTTCTACAAACATTGTGTTGAACGTTCCGCTTATATGTGTACCAGAGTATGCCACCTCTCCGGGTTTCATAAACATCTCCGGTTACTGTTGAAAAATCTTCGGTTATATACAAAATGAATACCTTTCTCTTTTTTAAAATGTGTTTATTGTGTGGAATATTTTGATTATCGAATGATTTCATATAAAATTTCAATAAATTACAGAAAATGCAGACAATTATGTGTTTTTACTACAAGGTTGTTCAGGATGTCATGATATATGCATAGAATGTATCTGTAATTGTCAGTATTTGGTCTTTAAATCATCAATTCGAATCAGCTTAATCATGTATACTTACGGATTCGGCTCGACGGATTTTAGCGCGTGGTTCAAAATTAATTTGGCCGCCATCGCTGTAGTAATGTATGACTACAGTCCAAATCTAGGAATTTTTACATCCTCGGTTTTCTGTTTGTTATCGTAATAGCGGTTGTAGTATTTGTTTCCTAATTTAATTGCCTTGTTTCGTTATTCTCAATTAGTAATATTTTCTTTTGAATTTTTTTACATAAATCATATTATCTCTGTAATTATAATAAGGTAAGAATTATTTAAATATTTTAGTGGCATAGTATAAATATGTAAAGTACTTATATTACCTGTTATTGCGAGATCTGGATAAAAATTTCTTTAAAAAAAAGTACATGAATTTTCTCTGAAATTCGTGTAATAATTTATCATTATATTTATTTACATTGTTCACGCAACCTGCGAACCTCCCCCACGTAATCAATCATCTCGGTGGCTTCCATCTCGAAATGCCCTATATATATATATATATAATATATATTATATATATATATATATATATATATATATATTATATATAGTATCTGCCAATGAAATATGAGTTCGTTTTACCGTGTAGTGAAAATCTCCAAAATATATTTTACCTTTTCCGTGTAATCTGAGTAGTTTTTGTAATTCGAGGTCCCATCAGATCCAATTGCTTCGGATTATCGAATCTCTACTGTAAACATTGAAATGCGTAAATAATAAAATATGTTGACAGAATGTTGGTCATTTACGATTACATGTTAAACTACATTTGTTTATTTGGGAATGTTATAATTCCAAATTAACGGTTAAGGAATACAAAAGCAACTCTATTGACTAAACAATGATAGTTAAAATGTAACACTAAAATACATTATTAAATAATTATTATCAGGGGCTAATTCATTCAAACGTACACTAACAACGTTTTTAGAGGTCCTTTTGAATAGGAGCTATTCATATATTTTAAGCAAACCGTTTACACATATTCCAATATTTTACTGCTATTTTTAATTGCAAAGATTATCGATTATTTTCGTATTCATTTTCATTACTCAAGTTCAATATTTTAGTATTATTAGTGGGTTTTGGAGTTCGGTCTAGGGATGTGCTTTTCTTTTTACTGAATTATTAATCTTCATCAATTCCCCCATTCAGTAATATATTCATTTTATAGGAACGTTGTTTTATGTATTTTTAAAATGAAATAAGAGGCATCTTGTCAGCCTTGCTATACATGATTGCTGATGTAAAATTATCGTAAAGTTTTTACTTTACAATGAGAGAAATTACTAAACAAACGGAGGAAACTAGGGAGTATGAGAAGGAAAATGCGCTATGACATCAGTGGGGGAAAAAAACCTACATACTTCAAACTTTTAGGCATTCTTCTCTAAGTCAAACTACAACTTCCATTATACCCTTTTTATTCTTTACTTTATTATACCCTTTTGTACTTTGGATAATCTAGTTCTTTTATATGGCCTTGACTTCTTTGCAGTATGCGTAAGCAAATAATATTTAGCAGTTATTTAACAGATAATAGATAGCATCTAAAAAGAACGGAAGTGCAGTAAACCCTCATTAACACGAATTCTAAGAGATCGAAATAATCGACGTTTGTGTTAAAAATAGTGTAATCTGAGTATTATAAATGGTCGTATTATCGTAATCCCTTGCTGGGACCGAAGGTTTGGTCCTGTTACGGCGAAATTCATGTTGAGCGAGTTCATGCCCACGAGTGTTTACTGTATGTTTCCATCAATTTATGCTAAATAAATAACACATGTCTAGTATATTTATAGGGGTTGCTAATCAATTACAATAATAAATGACCCAGTTTAAATGTTTATGAGGGTATGAGCTGAATTTGAAAAAATGTTTTCAAAACATCGATGTTTCTAAAGAACACCATTATATTGAATTCGATGTTTTTAGAACATCGATTTTTTGTGTTCGATGTTTTTTAAGTTTTCGTTGTTTTGTTGATGGATGAAAAATTTTCGTATTCACAATTTTGTAAAATTTACAGTACGAAAAAATAACTTTGTACTATTTTCATCGAGCATACTATCCCCTGCCCGAGATCAGCCTGATATTCTAGTGTATCCTTCGTCCTCATCCTTTTACACAGAGGTTTTATAGCTTTATTTGAAGTAATATTTTAAGTATAAATTAATTCAGGACCACATGTGCACTGTCGAATTAAATTTTGTTGCGCACGAATTTAACGTTTGAGAATACTAAACCAGTGTTAATAGATTAATGTTTAAAAACATCCATGTTTGTTGGTCGATGAATTAACATCGAAATTTTAATTTCCGAAATCGATGTTTTGCATCATCGATCTGTTTTTGCCCAGGTCGTAGAAGTAGTGTCACCGAGCATATGCATCCGACGAAAGAACGTTATCTCCTTCGCGACGGGCGCTGTATCTCCTGTGCAAAACATTATCAGTTGGGTAGGCAGACCGGTTACTGTGACCTATACTGATACATTTTTTCGAATTGCCGCCTACCTAGCTTACTCAACACGCTGCTTTATATGAATGAGGCTTTGGATAAATACTTTAAGGCCACTTTTTCACAGTCATTTTTCCATTTTTGTGTACAGAAAATGGACGGAAAATACTTTCGTTTCTACACGGAACTGTTGTGGTATCCAAACTGGATGAACGAATTGCAACGTTTTTATTTATTTATTTATTTATTTATTTATTTATTTATTTATTTATTTATTTATTTATTTATT
>BOPP01000243.1:685270-736226 GCA_017312745.1 Gryllus bimaculatus
TTAATTTAGAATTGTAGAATTTGTTATATCATAACACGAATCCATTTTCACATAAATAAATCGATTCGAAATAATACTTTGAAAAATAGTCTGATTTAAAATATTAAATTACGAGACAATTAATCAACATTATCTTATTATTCTACAGATAAACCACTGCACGTAGAAATATTAAATTATCTTGAAATTTTAGATTGCCAAAATAAAACACATTCGAATATTCCAATTTTCATGCCTGATAACCGATTCGAGGCCCTTATCATTTGGCATTTCGTAAGCATCTGAAGATGGTAACTCCTGTTTTCTTAATTTTACGAACTTTTTACAACTTGTTTTAAAGAAGATATTGAAAAATTTCAATTAAAAACACTGTTCACTTTTCGGTTTCCGTAAAGGTAAAATTTTAAAACCACTATTTGACTAAAGAAAATACTACATTTTTTTAAAGTATTTTTTTTATTTTCTCGGGAACAGAAATATTTCTTGATCAAATACGCTTTGGGATTACCGTTACACAGAATTAAAACCCATTTCGAGCATGGATATTTTCGAGAAAAAAATGCAGCGGGTTTTGAGACTATTTGGTTTGAACCTTTTGGAAAAGCGTAATTTTCATTGCCCATTTAAAATCCAATCAAAAACTATGGATTAAAAAAAATTCTTCCTCAGAGATTATTGAGCCCTTTGTGTAAGAACGTATGAAAAATAACGTACATTTTTACTATTAAATTTTACGCTGTGAAAATTTTTAAAAATGATAATGTTTAATTTTGATAACTAAAAAATAAATCAAAGAGCGAAAATCCATGTTATTCAGTGCGGTTTAGTAATGTTCGCACAAAGAGTTTAATATAAAATTCGATATTGTTTTTGTTACAATATGTTTTTGTGTTGAGGAAAATTTTGCTTTAAGAACGAAAGGAAATTAAGCGGCTTTAATAATTGAGGTAGGATAGGTTCGAAAATAAATGACAACTTCACAATTTTTTAAAATTGCATTGGTTTTCGTGAAAATAAAAATTAACCATATTTTAAATCCATTTTTTTATTACAGCAAAACAAAGGCGACCATGTTTTAGAAGAAAGGTAAATATTCCTCTGGGGTTAATGTGAATTACTTGCGCAGAATCCACATATATAGAGTTTTGACAAACACAACCAGATCATACTCCTAACAAATACCAGTTGAAAGTCAAAAGTTTAACATTTTGACAAAGTATAAGCCTGACACATACTTTCCATTCATGCACAATAACAGCTTTGCTGATTTCGGGTAAAATTCATGTATCCTCTCTCTTTGCACCCCAAATTTCTCAACCATATTTGACCAGCAATAATTTCCCTTTAAAAATCTGACGTGTGTGTGATTTTACAGGCTCCGCATCATTCTAAGCACAGATTTTCCGATCAGACAGAAATTTCGAGATCGTATTTTTGGGTAATTCAGTTGTTTTTCTGCCTATTCTACAATATAGGCGAAGAAAATTAAAACCACTCAACGCAGAAAGGAGAGAGGGGCGATGGGAGGAGAGAGGGAGAGAGAGAGGATAAAGGACTTAACACATAAGAAGAGGCAGTGTGCAAGTGATGCAATGGCGAGGAAACACAATTGCTTCGAATTCGGTATTAAAGGTCATCGAACGGATGAAGCCACTGGGTACAAGTGGCCACCGGGCCAACTCGGTGAGGATAGTATTGGATGCGCTTTCTACGAAACATATTACAGGTTGTCACGGCCTTATTGATGTTTGGGGTCTTGTTACTTGATTCGAGTCTTGTTCTTACGAATGGTGTGCACGTACACAACCGAGTTATCAACACGGAAAACGCCTGACGGTAATCGCTACTGCGTGGATGAGAAGCCAGATAAAAGTTGGCTGGTACCATCTTATCATTTCTGTGATTCCATCAATTTTTTGCGTTACGTACAATTACCACATTTAAAATCTGTTAAATCATTATTTATATTTATTATTATATAATTATTATTATTATTATTATATTATATTATCTATTATTATTATTTTATTATGGTATCCGATTTGAAAAGGGGCTATACTAATATATTATTTGACAAAATTAAAAGAATATCTGGCCTGACTCTAATCTGCAGAAAGATTATGTTAAACCAAAAGAATTATGCTTCTTCTGTACAAAACGTGGGTAGTAGCTATAATCATCTGTCTAGCTATAAAACTAATATGCAATCAAAAAATTTCTGAAAATGATTCATGAATAACAACACAATGGATATCAAACAACTTTCAAAAAAGAAGTGATACTTACCCGCTTAAGGTTTCTACAAATTTAAACATATAAGTCACTATAATAATTAACCAATATAGTGTATTTATAAATATTATAAAACATTAATAAAATAAATGATAAACATAAAAATTATATATAAAAACAATATAGTTATTTAACTTATTTAGAAGAAAAAAAATAAACTCACTTAATAAGGTACGGAGAAAGATCTTTAAATTATGAATTCCAAATTATACAATTGACCTGCCACTAGACCTAGAACATTGCCCAACTTTAATAAATTCAAAAAACTGAAATTGTGTTAAGAAAAAAATTAAAATAGGCAATAAATAAAGTATCTGTGTGGATGAGATAACATTAAGGACTGCAGAAAAGCAATATTTATGGGTGTAAACACTATTTAGGATATTCATAAATATTTTGTGATAGTTTTGTGTATACGTACTAGTATGTGCTTATACCAAAGGTGACTATATTAAAATAAAACATAAAACTACCGTGTGATTGTATAATTAATTAAATATATGCCTATGAAACTGTAAGATTGACTAGAGAAAATTTAAAAACAATTTAAATAAAAATGGTAAACTATGTGTTATTTTTTTCTCGAATTTCGTTACTTGTAAATATTCATAAAAATAATTTGAAGATGTTAACCACTGATTTAATCGTGTTATAGGATTATATCATTGTGAACCCAAATTGCAATTGATACAAATAGGACTTTTTATGTTTTAACTTTAATTGAATTATTTTATGGTTAAAACATTTCATAGGAATAGTTTTTTATGTAATTATATTCGGTAGAAAATTATAGTATCTCAACATACGAATTATCGAAGAAAATATGACAATAAGGGCACGCTGATAAGTCAGTTTGACTTATCAGGCCCACAACAAATTGATGAAAAATAAACTATTCTATTCTATTCAAACGAATTCAATTATTATCAACATTTTATATTAAGTGGTGACCCTTAGTACCCTGGTCTTTGCTTTCTAGAACTCACTTTGCTTCTTGCCGATTGAGCCTTTGAAAACACGTCCTGGCTCAAATTGCCAATTCTAAGCATTCATTCAAGCCTAAAACTAGTAAATCAGTATTCGTATACGCTGTTTCAACGTCTCTAAGAAACAAATGAGCTGCGGGAGAGATATAAATCAAACCCTGTGGGGTGACGATAAACCACAATGAAAATATCCGCATTTTGCATTACAGTCTAATACAAAAATCTTATTAATATGTAGGAGTTTTAATTAATCAACTGCATTAAACAAATCCGAAAGAGCACGCAACACTAGTACCGACGTCTTTCCACTCTGCGTTGGTTTAATTTTGAAATAGGCTGGAGGACCAAATAATTAGAGTCTCGACTACCTCCTTTTCTATTGAGCCCTTCACTTTCTAAGAGGTAAGTAACGTTTGCGAATCTAAACTCTAAAAGAAAGCGAGTTTTTATGCGAATTTATTCACAAGCAAAACAAATAGTGTTGTTTGGGCACCCGCGCTTTGGAAAATATTCATAACATATTTTATAGCGTGAAATAGCGTATTTATAATAAATTATAGAAGCGTATTAATGTAATAACATAAATGTTAAAATTTTTATATCAAAATTTATAGTTTTTTGTTTTATTGGTACAGAAAGTTCTTGTATCAGATAAGTTTAATTTAATTAAAATAGAGCTATTTTACGTAGAGGAAACACAAATTTTGCTTGGGGGTCCCGCCCAAATTCGTCCTGCGAAACAAAGAAGGTAGTAGGGAACCTAGAGTCTCTAGATGTGTGTAGAGCAGCTTGCGCCAACAGATTTTATTTGGTTTCCAACTTATTGGCAATGTTGTGAGTTTTTTGAGAATTACCACTCATCAAAACCGAATATCGACGGTTCTCGAAATCTAATCACAATTTTTCAATGTCATTCATTGTCTTATTTCTGGAACGGTTACCCTGGCGGAGGTGTGTTAGGAGAGTGAGGGATATTGAGAGGTGGCGGGCGGCGTTCACGTTGTGCTGCGCGTGGCGGTGGGTTACTAACCTTCACAAGGAACCCATCAGCAGCGCTACCGAGCTTTAGCGCTACTGTTGACAACAGCATGTGGTAAACAGAGTTGGAAACAGTGAGCCACTGTGGTGCACTCCTTCCACCAGCAGCTCAGATGCGCTCCACAGAGAGCCAGCAGTCATTGATCTAAAAGGCAGCCTTCACACTACTTTTGAGAATTACCCTCTACTCAAAACCAATAGCGGAAGCGCCACTGAGCATGCTCGTTTACAGTAACTACCTTGCAGTCGCGTGTAGCCGTGACACTGTCTCAGAATCCTTCCTTTTCCCACGATCAGTGGGCGGGCAGTAGCTGCGTTTGAGTGCCTCAACGCTTAAGTGGTGCTGCGAGTGCTATTTCTAAAGGCACCGTACACCTTATCAACTAATAATGTGTGACGCTCCTGTAAATCGGGCTTTAGGGTTTATGAGAAAAAGACAGGAGAATACAAACCTCTGTTGCAAGCAGGACCTCTAACTTCCTCCGGCCCCAAATGTTTTTGAAGGCAGAACTTACCAAACAAATCTTAATTAGACTTTAAAAAGCTCGCCAGAATTATATCCCGGGCCTTTAGGGTCTCTATATCTTACTGAGAGGCTCAGTTCACCAAAACTTTTAGCACAAGTCACCATGCCCGATCGCAATGTTTTTCAAATCGATACAACACTCAAGTGGTCACCATAAGTGTTTAGCTATCTCCCAACGTAAGATCGGCCTAGAAGGAGTAGCCAGGGTTCAAGAATACTACCCTTTCTACCATTTGTGTTGCCAAATCATTGCGACATTACAGAGAAATGAAAAATTGTTATCGAAAATGAGTTTGAAGAAGCCAAAAAAACAATCTTCGATATATAAATAAATAGGTTTTTAAATACTTCGATTTAATGATTACATTAATATGGAACGAATAATTAAGTTAATCAATCCATAAATAATTATATATTAACTTTATATTAATAGAACTCTTATTTCAATAAAAGGAGTTTTCAAATTTTATTAGCTCACTCGTTAAGAGATAGATTTCTTTTTGATACAAAAAACCTTCTATAGTATTATATACAGTCAATTTGTTTCAGAACCTCGTATGATATACAATCAGGGATCAGACACATCTCGAGGACAACACAGAACAATGGAAGCCACTAGACAGGTTTACTTAAACTCTACTATCAATGTCCAAAAATAAATAGATAATAAGTATTTAAGGACTCTAGTCTCTTACTTCTTTTATTTCTTCTACCGCGGAATAGATCTTCGCTTACTTTATACAAAATACAAATACCAAATACAAAAAGGAATTAAATTCATTTACCACCTGATTAAGCAAATCAAAATTTACGAACAGAGATCTGTGTCGCTACAATTATTACTACACAAACTGTTCACAAATCAATGTCCATCATTAACAGAAAATATACGATTCGTAATGAAGAGTAAAAGTGAGAGTCATACACTAATCCATTATCCTGTCAACTATGTCACAGGATTATTAGCGAAAATAAAAATTTTAAAAAATTCGCCATTTTCTTGGCGCCCGATCACATTTATGGAGTATTATTTTTTATATTAACAGTAATTTTTACAAAGTGGATAAGTAGCTTGTGCCGGGTATTTGATCACCTTAAAAATACTCGATTAGTAATTAAACTCCAATCCCCACGCTTTTGTTTGATATTATTCATAGGCATATTACCAAAACCATGCCTTATAACATGTATTTTATAAAAAGCTATTTAAAATTTGCATATCATGAGGCATCACTCTAAAATATCATGTTTCATTTTCTCTTACTCTTCATTTTCCACAAATTAGGTAGCAGTTTTTTGTTGTTTGTTTTGGTTTTTTCCCTTTGAATGATGCGTAATTCTCTCTGTCTGTATTTCCAATCACGTTCTAGGCGATATTAATACTTTTACCCACAAGTATACACGCGTTAATCCACATTTGATTTTATTAAAGCCAGCAGAGACACGCACACCCCCGCTGGTCGTATAGGCGGCGCGGCTGCAACGCGAACGAATCTCACACCTTCGATTCACTACGGGAAATATTCCTAATCAGAGCACTTGGAGTCGATGTGAACGAATCCTTAACAGAACGCATCTCCCAACTTGATCAATCATGAAAAACACCGATCAGAGTCCCTGGATCGAATTGATCGGCTCCGGCAACGGGAACGATTCTCCCACCTGGATCTCCACAAGAAACATTCGATCAGAGTCACTGAATCGACAGTGATACGAACCGGTCAATGGAAACGATTCTTCCACTGATTCGCCCACGGAAAACTTCCAATCAAAGCACTTGATCTAGTGAACGAATCTGCTCTCACACGCGAAGGAGCTCCCGCCACAGCATCGGAGCCCAGCGACGTCAAACGGCGTCTTGTTCCTCGACCAGCCCTCCCAAGCCTGAGTCCTTCTTGGCGCCGGCCGCAGCCAGCCGCCCGCCACCGCCGCCGCGTTGCCGTTCGAGCGCGCCCAGTGCAGGGGCGTGGCCCCTTTGCCGTTCCTTGGCGTTCACGTCCGCCCGGCGGCGGCCAGCCAGCGACACGCAAACACCGCTGGCGTCGTAGAGGCACGCGGATGCAACTGGAACGAATCTCCGACGTCGATTGGCGTTCACATCGGCGGCCTCGACTCACAGCACCTCACCACGGCTGGATGCCCGCCGCTCCACTGTGGGCGGTTGGTAGAAGACCGCGTTGGTGGGGTAGCCGCGGATGCCAGTGTAGTTGACGTCCGCGCCGAAGGTTAGAAGCAGGCGGACCTCGCCGGCGTTTCCTTTGTGAGCTGCGGTGGCACAGGTCCTCGTCCCATGCGGGAAGGGAACCGGTTCGCACCCTCGCATCTTGATTGCAAACGCCGGCGCATGAGAACGATTTTCACCATCAATACATAGTCGGGTGTGTTTCGCATTGGCGGAGGCGTGTTGGCGGAGGCGCGTGGCGGAGGCGGACGTTGGCGGAGGCGGCGTTGGCGGAGGCGAAGTGCGAGCGGCGTGCGGAGCGGCGTTGCGGATGCGGCGTGGCGGAGGCGGCGTGGCTAGCGGCCGTTGGCAGAGGTGTTGGCGGAGCGGTCGTTGGCGGAGGTGCGCCGGTGAAGCGGTGTGGCGAAGGCAGCGTTGCGGAGGCGGCGTTTGGCGGGAGTTGGCGCGGTGAAGCGGTGTTGGCGAAGCAGCGTTGGCGGAGCGGCGTTGGCGGAGGCGCGTTGACAAGGTTGCGTTGGCGAAGGTGCGTTGGCGAAGGTTGCAGTTGGCGAAGGTTTGCGTTTGCGAAGGCGGTTTGGCGAAGGCCGGTTGCCAGAATTGCTCGTTGCGGGGGCGCGGTTTGGCGAAGGCGTTGCAGAGCCGTCGTCGCGTCTTCGTCGGAGTTGCTGTCGGCAGCGAGGTCGGCGGCTGCGGCGGCGAAGGCGAAGGCGTGCGGGAGAGGCTGAGCCTAGGGCCGAGGCGAAGGCGGAGGCCAACGATGAGGCGAAGATTGTCTGCTCCGCCGTTCTTCCTGGTCGCTGTCCTCTGGGTGGACGCATGGGAGAGCGGAGTGGAGGAGTGGGGGATGGAATCTGTGGGTGGAGGTGTTGGCGAGGGGGAAGGTGGAGACGGAGTCGAGTTAAGGTTGAGGTTGTCGGGGACGGTGGACGGTGGAGCGTTGGTGGGATGGTTGGACGCGAGAGTACTGCGTGGAAATCAGCCGGACGGCGGAGGTGCGGGCAGGATAGGAAAGTGGGGTGAAGCTGGAGGTACAGTGTGGTGGTGGATAGGGAGTTGAGAGATTGACTTGGTGGTCGGTGGTGCGGTGGTGGTGGTGGTGGGTGGCGAGGAAGAATCAGACGGCGAAGTGGTGGTGTCCTGTGCCACAGGGCTTACTCTAGGAGGAGCGGATTCTTTCCCGCCTCCCAACAATGTCCAGGTTCTCCCGCCTCATTTCCGTCGCTTCGAGGACCGTCGTCCACACAAGCCCCCAGCCAACACGCCATTTCTTCTCAAACGCTCCTGGGAACAACGAACACAGGATCAGTGTGGAGTGCGAGTGAGTGTGCACATAAGTTACGAGTAGATACATATAGTAATCCCTTAGCCGCGCTAATGCGAGATTCTGCTGATTGAGGAGATTCGGAATCTGCGCAAGTCATGGAACAAACATTATAATCAAGAGCTGGCTCTTTACGGATTGGCAACACTTGCGTCGAAAGGCCTCACGGTCTGTGACAGTGTCAGTCTTCTACAAACATTGTGTTGAACGTTCCGCTTATATGTGTACCAGAGTATGCCACCTCTCCGGGTTTCATAAACATCTCCGGTTACTGTTGAAAAATCTTCGGTTATATACAAAATGAATACCTTTCTCTTTTTTAAAATGTGTTTATTGTGTGGAATATTTTGATTATCGAATGATTTCATATAAAATTTCAATAAATTACAGAAAATGCAGACAATTATGTGTTTTTACTACAAGGTTGTTCAGGATGTCATGATATATGCATAGAATGTATCTGTAATTGTCAGTATTTGGTCTTTAAATCATCAATTCGAATCAGCTTAATCATGTATACTTACGGATTCGGCTCGACGGATTTTAGCGCGTGGTTCAAAATTAATTTGGCCGCCATCGCTGTAGTAATGTATGACTACAGTCCAAATCTAGGAATTTTTACATCCTCGGTTTTCTGTTTGTTATCGTAATAGCGGTTGTAGTATTTGTTTCCTAATTTAATTGCCTTGTTTCGTTATTCTCAATTAGTAATATTTTCTTTTGAATTTTTTTACATAAATCATATTATCTCTGTAATTATAATAAGGTAAGAATTATTTAAATATTTTAGTGGCATAGTATAAATATGTAAAGTACTTATATTACCTGTTATTGCGAGATCTGGATAAAAATTTCTTTAAAAAAAAGTACATGAATTTTCTCTGAAATTCGTGTAATAATTTATCATTATATTTATTTACATTGTTCACGCAACCTGCGAACCTCCCCCACGTAATCAATCATCTCGGTGGCTTCCATCTCGAAATGCCCTATATATATATATATATAATATATATTATATATATATATATATATATATATATATATTATATATAGTATCTGCCAATGAAATATGAGTTCGTTTTACCGTGTAGTGAAAATCTCCAAAATATATTTTACCTTTTCCGGTGTAATCTGAGTTAGTTTTTGTATTCGACGTCCCATCAGATCCAATTGCTTCGGATTATCGAATCTCTACTGAAACATTGAAATGCGTAAATAATAAAATATGTTGACCAGAATGTTGGTCATTTACGATTACATGTTAACTACATTTGTTTTGGGGAATGTTATAATTCCAAATTAACGGTTAAGGAATATCAAAAGCAAACTCTATTTGACTAAACATGATAGTTAAAATGTAACGCTAAAATACATTATAAATAATTATTATCAGGGTATTCATTCAAAACGTACACTAACACGTTTTTAGAGGTCCTTTTTGAATAGGAGTCTAGTCATTATTTTAAGCAAAACCGTTTACACATATTCCAAATTTTACTGCATTTTTAATGCAAAGATTATCGATTATTTTCGTATTCATTTTCATTACTCAAGTTCATATTTTAGTATTATTAGTGGGTTTTGGAGTTCGTCTAGGGATGTGCTTTTCTTTGTACGAATTATTAATCTTCATCAAGTCCCCTTTCAGTGAATATATTCTTTACAGAACGTTGTTTATGTATTTTTAAAATGAAATAAGAGGCATCTGGTCAGCCTTGCTATACATGATTGTGATGTAAATTATCGTAAAGTTTTTACTTACATGAGAGAAATTACTAAACAAACGGAGAGAAACTCAGGGAGAGTATGAGAAGGAAAATGCGCTATGGACATCAGTGGGGGAAAAAAACCTACATACTTCAAACTTTTAGGCATCTTCTCTAAGTCAAACTACAACTTCCATTATACCCTTTTTATTCTTACTTTATTATACCCTTTTGTCTTTGGATAATCTCAGTTCTTTATATGGCCTTGACTTCTTTGCAGTAATGCTGTAAGCAAATAAGTCATTTAGCAGTGTATTTAAACAGTAATAGATAGCATCAAAAAAACGGGAAGTGCAGCAAACCCTCATAACCACGAATTCTAAGAGATCGAAATAATTCGGCCGTTTGTATGTAAAAATAGTGTAATCTGAGTATTATAAATTGGTCGTATTATCGTAATTCCCTTGCTGGACCGAAGCTTGGTCTGTTACGGTCAAAATTCATGTGAGCGAGTTCATGCCCACGAGCGTTTACTTGTAGTTGTCTATCAATTTATGCTAAATAAATAAACACATGTTAGTATACTTTATAGGGTGCTAATCAATTACATAATAAATACCCAGTTTAAATGTTTATGAGGGTATGAGCTGAATTTGAAAAAAATTTTTCAAAAACATCATTTCTTAAAAGAACACCATTATTATTGAATTCGATGTTTTTAGAACATCGATTTTTTGTGTCGATGGTTTTTTTAAGTTTCGTTGTTTTTGTTGATGGATGAAAAATTTTTCGTATTCACAATTTTGTAAATTTAACAGTACGAAAAATATCTTTGTACACTTTCATCGAGCATACTATCCCTGCCCGAGATTCAGCTGATTTTCAGGTATCCTTCGTCCTCATCCTTTTACACAGAGTTTTATAGCTTTTATTTGAAGAATTATTTAAGTATAATTATTCAGGACACATGTGCACTTGGCGAATAAATTTGTTGCGCACGGAATTTAACGTTTGAGGGAATACTAAACCATTTATAGATTATGTTAAAAACATCCATTTTTGTTGGTCGATGAATTAAACATCAAATTTTAATTTCCGAAATCGATTTTGGCATCATCGATCTGTTGTTGTCCAGTCGTAGAAGTAAGTGTCACCGAGCTAATGCCATCCGACGAAAGAACGGTATCTCCTTCGCGACGGGCTTGTATCTCCTGTTACAAAAACATAATCAGTTGGGTAGGCAGACGGTTACTGCTACCTATACTGATACATTTTTTCGAATCGCCGCCTGTACCTAGCTTACTCAACACGCTGCTGTATAGAATGATGGCTTGGATAAATACTTTAAGGGCCACTTTTCACAGTCAGTTTTGCGTTTTGTGTACAGAAAAATGGTACGCCGAAAATACTTTCGTTTCTACACGAACTGTTGTGATCCAAACGGATGAACGGAATTGCAACGTTTTTATTTATTTATTTATTTATTTCATTATTTATTTATTTATTTATTTATTTATTTATTTATTTATTTATTTGATGTATTTATTATTTATTTATTTATTTATTTATTTATTTATTTATTTATTTATTTATTTATTATTTATTTATATTTATTTATTTAATTATTTTATTTATTTATTTATTTATTATTTATTTATTTATTTATTTATTATTTATTTATTTATTTAATTTATTTATTTATTTATTATTTATTTATTTAATTTATTTATTTATTTATTTATTTATTTATTTATTATTTATTATTTATTTATTATTTATCATTCATTCACAAATTGCCGAATTGAAAATTAAATTTTCTTTGGACCATCCATGCCACGTACGTTAATATTTACATTAATTGCTATTTCTTGCATTGTTATGGTTGCTAATAAACAAGTATACAAATATTATCTTACAAATTTTCTCGAAAACTCAAACTTGTGCTGTAAAAATGAGCACAAAATGTTGCACTTTGAGAAATGCTCAATGACATTTTCTCAAAAACGGTTGCAAATCCTCTAAACATTTTGTCTGTATAGCGTTAAATGGACTTTTTAAGATAGCATTAAGTGAATTTTACTGTATTGTTTTGTTTTTTCAAAAATTACGCAAATATATTTTTTAAATATCTCTCTCACCGTGAACATCCACATTTCCAGTGATTTGGATACATTACTACATTTGTAAGTGGACGTGCTTGAAATGGCGTCCAATGAAGTTTTTCGAAAACAAATATAATCTGTGAAAAAGAGCTTCAAATTTCGTATTTACAGTTACGCTTAAAACTTTTCTTAAAAACGCCTCCAAGTAATTCAATGTAAATTTCCATATAGAACAAGGTTTTACTCCTCTATAATATTATTATAGTAATGTTCCGCTTCTATTATTAGGAAACCAAAAAATTGAGACTTTTTTTAAAAATGTTTTTAAAAAACTTTCGGTGGCGATAGAAGGCAAGAGGATGGGGCAAGACTGGAAAGTTAGCACAGACCAAAGAAATGAGAAAACTAACTAGTAAGAGAAAGTCTTAGCCGTTCTGTACTTCCACTAATTTATTATGTATTTTTTGTGATGATTCTATTGTACTGTAATGTAATGGCGAATCCAATTATTCAAGAAAAAGAACAAGTTATTAAAATAAAACTACAACTATTACATGACTATTTTGTACGAATAGAAAACAGTTCGCTCTTGCATTATTCTCTGTGTCTTTAAATTTTCCACGTTCTCGCTAATATCTAGAAGAAATACGGATACTTTAAAATGTAGTTATAATTTTTTTGTTACTATACGTGTCCTTAAAATTTCGAATATTTGTGAAAGTTGAATAATGAAAGTGAAAGTGAAAATATTCGGTGGAAAATAACTACTCTTTGTCCCCCTCCCCATATTGAATACACAGTGGTTCAAATTAAATATTAAATCTGTCGGGAGTCTATAGGGGGATCGAAATTTGTTAATACAAATGTGGTGGGAAGTCTCATTAGTTTATCACATTTCCACATGCGAGATTTTTCACTTGGTACACGTACAATCATAATTACGCAAAATGTTATATTTTAGTAATCGAACGAGTTCTTTTTTGACAAAAACACAGTTAAAATAGTACATTATAAATGTTATATTTTAGTAATTGAACGAGTTCTTTTTTACCGAAACAACTGAATGTAGAAGCAGAATTAAGTAGTCACACAGCTGTACTGAGAACATTTATGTTCTAAAATAGAAGATATTATTAGATCTTTAGTAGATCAAGATCTTTTTATTAGATCTTGTAAGCCTCATTATAAGCCTCTTCATTCATCAAAATATTTTACCATTAACTTATCTCTTCATATATGAATCAGTGGTTTTTGTCAAAAATGACTTACTTAAGGAAGGGGATATATTTTCAGGAAATGTCGTTGTCTATAACTACAGCACTCGACGTAGCAATCATATTCATCATGTGACAGTATCAACAGCTCACTACAAAACAAATCACATACAATATATGTACATTATTTTATAACACCTTGCCATGTGACATTAAACAATTAAATTCGAAACAAAAGTTTAAGTGCCAAGTAAAATCTTTTCTGCTGCACAACTGTTTCTATACGATTGGTAACTATACCGAGCCATTTGGGTTGTATAATTGTTAAGAACCTGTAACAAGTAGTGTGCTTCAGTTTCTGGGTCAATGGCCCCCATCTAGATCAGGGTTTCGTTCAGTATCCCTGATCCTCGAGCAAATGCTGAGATGGCCCCTTGTTTTGCTTTTGGACATAAGTGTCACTTTAAATTAACTTCTCCCCATAGCACGTCACCCACAGTTTTTAACTTTTTTGGTGTAATTAAATAAAAATAGTATGGTTTCGTTGCTTCTTGTATCTTATCTCCGCAGTTTCCGGTGATATCTACGTTCTCTTCATTTGTTCATCTTCGTTTGACTAACCAAATCACTAGATTGTGTTTCAATTACGAAAACATGAAGATCGTCGCAGTTGAATTGAGGTTTACAACGCCCGATTATTACAATTCATTAGTCATATTATAATTCTCTGAAGAAAAAATATATACCATTTAAATTTGAAGCAAAAAGAAGGTTTCATCACAAAAAGGTAAGATCTGCCATTATACTAACCAGTAGAAAGAGGATGTTTATGACCTAAAAGCCTTTAAATATGTTTTTAAAAATATGCATTTCTGACTTAAAACTTTTGAAATATCCACTTTAATATGCTACTAAAATTACCAATATTTCATTTCTTCTGTTAACCGTTTTTGATAAAATTCACGAGACGTATGCTTGGAATGCAAAAATATATTCTTGTGCAAACATATTATAATCTACCCTGCCTCGCGAGAGAAGTAACTGAAGTCACCTTAGTGAAGTACTTTCTTAGTCTTCATGTATTTCATCTGACTGGTTTAAAAAATATGCTAACAAGAATTATCCTACATTTGCATAAGTATTTTATCAACAGAAAACAAAAAACGCAAGTGCAAACGAGCTCTTTCGAATCAATGTACATTCACAAATAAATACATTATACGAAAAGATGAAAAGTTTTATAGATAAGTCTCTATTTTAACGAAATATTCCAAATATGCGACTATAATTACACGAATATGCATCAGCAGAAAATATCGGTCAAATATGCACTAACGTAGTAATTTATATAGCATATTCTAACCAAATGTCAATAAATTTCACTTAGCCATGCATTGAAGAAACGGACAAAAATACGCAAAATCATAGAAATCCGCTCCCTACTAGTAAGTCGCAGTGTTATCTCCAAAGCTTTTTTCAACTAACATACCCCCTAGGGACGTTTATGACATTACACCCCTTGGGGGGGGGGTAGATAAAAAAAATACTCCAGCTTCGAAGAATGAGTACTAAGAAAAGTTTGAAAAAAAAACATGTGTAATAAATACTCTATTAACGGATAAAGTCTCTTTTATGTTGGGTGTCAAAATAAATGCAATTGTATTGTTTACATTTGAAATCTAAAAGAATAATAAGATGAAACTATTTGGAATAGTGAGAAATTCAAAAAATATATCACTTTATGTAAATAGCACGTTACTAACATTAATAAAAAACCGTACATTACAAAACGGGCAAATATTACGTTTGCACATCATTTGTAAGTGTTTATAAAAATAAAATATTAACTTACGCATACAATTACAATATTTTCCATCAATTTTTTTAACCTAATAATGTGTTTTAAAAATATAACACAAACTAATCATAACATCTCGTTTCTGACCACACCCAGCACTCACTCTCGTTTAAAATACTGATCTGTCTTCACAACGTTGCGTTGAATGTTCACGTAAGCTTCCGCGGCTCGAGTCCCTGTCTTTTGGGCGTCACCCGGACAGCCAAGAAGAACGATTCGTTGACTCCAGAAACGCACAGAGCAGGGATAACACATTTCTACAAGGTAGATCAACTAAACACAGTCGGTAGTTGTTTAAGCATCCGTAATTATTAAAATGCCACACATGTTGTTCGGAACATATATTAATTAGGGTTTGTAACAGAGCAGACAGCGCGATAAGTTACGTTTCAAAACGCAGAGCGTAACTACATACTTTATGGTTCATTTTAAATTGAATCGTTTATTTCAGAAACCCGTCAAACGCCAAAATATAAAACACGCTATAGAGACGGATTATTGTTCCAGGATAGACACATCGTTTAATGCATATTTATATGAAAAATATTTATCAACTCCTATAATAAAAATAAATAATTTTGAAATGTGAAAAATTGGGAGATTTTTTTTTTCTGCCGGAAATGAGGAATATGGCGTTTGACGGGTTTCTGAAATAAACGATTCAATTGATGAGTTGATTCTATAAAATAATGTGACTTACCTCCGTAATGTTGTGAGAGGTTGGTGGTAGAGCTCTGCAGTAGATTCAGCTATTTGGATCAGTAGAGGTAACTGGAATCCTGCGGTAATGCTTCTCCGTTATAAAGTGGTGATGCGCGTGATAAGTGATAAGAAGAACGAGCAGTGAACGTCATGTGCAGGGAATCGATGCGTCAGTCGATAACCATCACGCGGGCAGCGGCAGGGCCACGCGTTGATTGGCCAAAGGTGTCCCACGTGACTCAAGGCGATGGATTCGGGCGTAGATGCATCGCTATTTCACTTTGGCTTGGAGATCAGCGCTGCTGATTAATTTTTGTGCACGTTGGTTTGATCTCTCGGATTTCCAACGTTTTAGTTGTTTACGTGGCAAAAAATTTATGCAAAATATCACTGGATCTTTGAATTCCGTTTTTTTGGCCTGTGGCATACTTCTCAATTTGATCTTCTTTTCCTACGTCTCTTTCATCTCCTCTTTCTTTCTCACATTATTTTTCTTCTTCTTCTTCTTCTTCTTCTTCTTCTTCTTCTTCTTCTCATATTTCGTTCTCTCCTTCCACTTCTTCTCTTTTTACATCTTTTCTTTCTTCTTACTCTTCTTCCCTTTATTCCTCTCTTCTTCCTTACTCTTATTTTCCTTGGTTTGTCTTTCTCTCCTCTTTCTTCTTATCCTTTTCTTTCTATTCTCCGTCTACTCTCTCTCTCTCTCTCATAATATTTCCTCCTAGTAATTGTGGTGGGTCAAAACAATTGCAAATTTTATATCATATAAACAAAAATATCGAATTTTTTATTTCAGTTTCACCTTCATCGTGTTATTTTGGTTGGTCGCCGTTGAAAATTAACACTTTATACCACTATCAAAATGTTTCTCAATACTTCTCGCTAGTCATGCACCACGGCGGCTAGCAAAAACCAGTACGCCGGGGCAGCTTATCCCTATATTTTAATCCTGCTTCCGTTTAGTGGGATTAGACTATCTGAGTTTGTAAAATCGATCTGCGATTCGCTCGGCCTCAATAAAGGGATCAGGACGGAAAGAACAGAGAGTGTTTGGCAACCCATTGTTGCAGCAACTACTCACTCGTTCGCCTGCTCCAATTAGGAAAACAGCTTCTCATATGTTTATGGAAAGTAGTAAACGGATCCAACAATCTCCCTTGACCTAGGACTGAGGAAAAGCACCGCGCTCTTCTCCTTATCTTTCTCAGAGACTCAAGATATCACGCCTCTTCTGATAGCCAACTATTGAAGTATGATTGGAACATATACAACGTGATTCATGCATTTTTTTTAAACTTTTCGACGGCCCCAAACCATTCGGTGGTATAATGGTTAGCGTACCGGGTACAAATCCGGTCAAAGCCATGATTTTTTTATAAAAATTCTTAATTCGCCTTTCTTCGGAGGGGAAGTAAAGCCGACTGTCCCATGTTGTAGTTTTGCGTAAACAATCATGAGGCTTAAGAGAAGTCTTTGACCTGAATTCAAATCGTCTGTTTCGTCACCTCTTCTTTCTCCGCTAGATGGTGAAAGGATCATGCGGGCCCACATTGGGAACCATTTTTTAAATTTTATTTTATAAATTTCTAGCTGGTATGCCCTTTATTGTCGGAAGTAAGATTTCGCTTTTGCAGAAAATTGCCAGTAGTCTGTTTTTTTTTTAAAAAATAGATTGGAAGAAACTCCACCTTTCGAAATACATTGCCTAAACACCAGCGATAATTGCTAGTATATTAGCATATTAGTCTACCGCTCACATGTATTGAACCGAGAGATAAGCAATCTCATGTTGGCCCCGACCAGCGATAGCGAAGGTTCATTGTGAAAGAACAAAGCGTCCGTATACGGAGCAACGCACGTATCAATACAAAGCAATTTCCACCGCCAAAGGTGGACGAGGGCATCAACTGATGTCACTGCAACATCACCCTCAGACAGGGAGGATTTTGATTGTTGATTGTGTAGTGATTCCGGGCTCGTCAACTTCCAGGGTCATTAGTCCTGTAAGCGTAATGCATGTGTTTTTGGCTCGGGAGGAGGCGCTGAACTTCCCCCCCCCCCTGTATGGTGAGATCCGGCACCAACCCTCTCGTGAGCTAGCAGGGTTTTCCCCAACCAGGTATTTCCCACCAGCGGGGCACGCCCCAGCCGGGACAAGCTCTTAGTTCTTGACGGGTGCCCCGGCCTTTGTGCTAGTGTAGAACATGATAGTGTGTGAAAATGAGTGAGGAAAGGACAAGGAAGAGGAAGGTGAGATCGTACACGGTCCGTGGCCCGTTTGTTAGGGTACTGCTCCGGCATTCGTCAGATAGGGAGGATCTAGGATCCCACTCCAGACGGTGGCAGGATTTTGTGCCTCTAGCTAGATAGCTAGGTCGAGTTCTCTCGCAGTCTGGAGGAGAATTCTAGCGGCCGGCTGCTCTCATCGGTAGTTTTCCGTGGTTTCTCTGTATACCAGGCAAATGTCACCCTAACACACACGAACAGCGCGCGATCTTTTTTGTCCTATTCTCACCCTTACACACACACTAACATTCACTACACTACCACGCATGCCGGGAAGCTAGTCGGGAGCGTAGAGGTTGCCACGGTTGGAACAACGCTCTGCTCTTGAGAGTTACCTAAATAAGAGAAAGCATCACGCCGACGTGAATTTCACCACCAGATGGGGATCCCCCTACCTCTCGAGGATAATATGCACTACACTTACGGGACTACTGATCATAGAAGGACAAATATTTCGTCTGTGTTAATACACGTCAATTTATGCACGTCCTTTTTTCATCCGAGGTAACAACACTGACTTAAATGCCATACATTACAACTGAATTTCACAACATATCCAAAGAAATATTTTGAGATAACAGAGTATTTGTTCAAAAAGAACTTCTTAAACTGATAGCAGCAAAAAACATGATTTTAGCTTCGGTTACATATGTAGGCCGCGCGATCAATTGCGTTACGAAATGGGATGCAAATGTTTATTTATTTATTTACTTACGTCAAAAATAGTTCAAGCTGGGTGACGGGAGACTGTGGGGAGACGTTCATTTGAAGTTACATTTTTTGTACAGAAGCAAAACAAGGGGCCATCTCAGCATTTGCCTCAGGATCAGGGAAACTGGCCGAAACCCTGATCGAGATGGGGGTCATTGACCCAGAAGCTGAAATACAATACTTTTTACGTGTTCTTTAAAATTATTCAGTCCAAGTGTTAATGAATACACTAAATGTCGCTGTTAAAATTAATATAACTTTTCTTATGGATGATCAGTAGAGTCCCTATTTGTATAGAAGCAATTGTGCTGCAGAGATGATTTTACTTGGAACTTTTACATTGAATTTAATCGTTTAATGTCATCTGGCAAGATGTAAAATAATGTTCATGTATTACACGTGAATTTTTTGTAGTGAGCTGTTAATACTGTCATCTGATGAATATATTTTTTTTTCACTATTTAATGTTGCTGGTGTCGTTAGCCAAATTGCTTAACCGCCCTCCATGCAGTCACAGAGTAATTCGAAACGTTGCGGGTTTCTGGACGGGTGATAGTCTGGGAACCCCGTTGATCTAACGGCGCCGAATATCCGGGCGAAGAGATAAGAGAGAATGACTGATGATGACTGTCTAGGGTCAAGAAGGGTTCTTCCACCCAGAGTTGCCACATCTCTCCTAGGAAAGCCCGCCTTCAGAGGGACACAACTCCGTCCAAATACGCCTGTGTGGTGATAAAGGGGAGTGGTGAAAATAGAATACTTTGGCAATGCGGGTGGTAATTCCACATTCTTTTCACGTCCATAAGATGTTGAAAAGTAAATATATTCATGCATAATGCCTCTCTGACATAAGCCATGAATTATTAGAAAATAGAACGATTTTTAGAGAAGTTGGCACAATTGCATGCCGGTTTAATTAAAAATAAAGAAGGCTCTGGCATCTCATATACTAGTCTAAAATAGAGCCCTTTATATACTTTGTACTATGTGACTGACTTCGTGCCAGGCCTACCTGATACCTCTCCTCAGTGCAGTACTTCGTGAAGAACAGGCTGCCATTTTCCAAGAAACCTTCCAGCACCTGATTGAAAGTATGTATGCGAGTGTGAAAGCTGTCATCAAGGCTGAGGATGCGCGAACACCCTGTTGAATTCCAGCATTACCGATGAAGGGCGCCAAGAACTCGTAAGTCAAATTCAGATACGTGTCCGAATACTTTTGATCACTTAGTGTATATATTGAGTTATGAGTGTATATTATATTCTCAAAATATATACTCGAACGAATCTCTTTCCACGCTCAAATTCATCCTCTTAGTCATATATTTGCATGATGATCAGAATTAAAATTCCTGTGCCTAGAATATAACATTTGAAACCCCATCAATATTCTGCAATGGTTAGAAGGTGGATACTACTGATGATTTAATCTAAACAAGTATAGCTTCTCCCAAAAATCCACCATTAATTGAATTGAATTGATGCCTTATTTTACGTGGCGAGACTTGGGCCATGAGACCTGCTCTTCCGTTTGACTACGCAACTTTCGCTACGATCCTTTCACCAACTAGCAGAGAAATGAGATATTTCTTGGTTGAGGAAACATGCGACTTGAATTTAGATCAGAGGCTACGTCATTTAGGCTTGAGGATGCTTTATATCCAAGTAAATCTACTAACATGGGACAGCCGGCTTTACTTCCCCTCCGAAGGAAGGCGTACGAGAGATAATTTTGCCCTTAAAAATCGATCGAATTTGAACCCGCTAACTTGGGTATATCAGTCCGATACGCTAACCGTTACACCATCACCGCCGCCAAACAATCGAAACAATCGAATCCCACAAAATGCATTTCCCTCCGCAATTCGATGCCGTTGTTCCGCCCAATATGGCAACCCTGATCCCACTCCGGATTCAACGCCACTACGTGGCCAAACAAGGTTGTTACGAATTAATGTAACAGAACTGTAGTGTTAAGACAGAGAAGAAGACACGACTGACCCTGTAAAGAACGCGGTCTATTGCATAAGATCCACGACTGCGTCTCGCGAGTACGTGGAAAAGATAACGAGAAAGCAGGAAAACAGGAGATCTGATAGTAGAAAACAGGTACTGATTAATCTGCCTTCTCTTTGGGCTGGGGATAAGCAAGGCAGAGGATTTCATGTTATTATTCCTCGATGATTGGAGAAGTCTTTCAGGTATCCTACAATTTCAATATTATCCGCACATTTATTTAATGCTACATATTCGTGTACTAGTCGCGTGACATGATGTACTGGCAGCGCGGTGGGGGGGGGAGATGTGGCTACTACCTACGTCACATGACGCAGGTGTTGCCAACTGCCGCATTATTAATACTATTCGCCCCTGTTTCAATCTTAATACAACAGGATATTGTTGACGGTATCAACCAAAATCCGAATCGTAAAGCCAAGAAGGAAGTAAAATATCGTCGTATAACGTAGCAAATAAATCTCAGAGCACAGCAAAGAACAGCGAAAACGGGAGAACTGAATTCATTTAAAGCGGCGGTAGGCAGCCCTGATAATCTTGCCGTTCCGTTCCGTGCGAGACGAAGGTTTTGACCAGAACGTGTCGAGTCGTGCTGAGTTGAGGGAGCTATGGAGCGCATTCGTCAAGAATAGTCGCGTGACTAGTATATCGCGTAAATATGCGCTGAACTAATTTGGACTGCAGGAAGCGTCATTACCTGTCTTAACTAGTCGTGCAAAACAGTACATGCTTTCTTGCCCACATTTTCACTCAAAAGTACGCGAAAAGTACACAAATTATCAAAAAATAGTACGTGACCTAACTTGAAATTGTTTTTTAAAGAGCAAAGTTCATTAAGAGAAAAATTTCTATCTCCAATGTTTTAGTTGTAGGAAGACTCCGAAAAATATTTGAACTTTTGCAATTTCTGAAAAATCAGGGTTTTTAACGAAAATTAGACATGCGCCATTCACTATCCAAACGCCCACTGCCTATCCAACAACAAAATTTAATCACTAACGTTGAGTTTTTTTTTTTTTTTTTTTGAAATGTCTCAAGGTTTTTATATAAAGTACCTCTCGCCAACGAAGACGAACAGGCAGGCGGGTGGGTGGGCGAGCAACCTCCTCTTCACTACCGCAATAGAAGTATAACATCACCATAGCAAAAGACATATTTACATCACCACTCCCAACATAACACTATACTACACAAAAATATCATCAACTGAAAAATCACTTCCAAAATTTAAAAAAAAATCCTCATCTCCTAACAGAATCAAAATAATTATGTGTTATTTTCACAAACCACGAAAAAGCTTCCCCGTGTAAATCACAAACATTTTTCAGAACAAAACCATCTTCTCCCGATTTCCAGATAATATGGAGGAACGAAGAAATATGTAATTTGTTTGTATAAAATACTGTTATAAATATTATTCACCAAAAAGGGGGAGCATATTTTTCTGTACATTCGTTTTCCTACCGACAACAATTGAATGGATTGAGAAGCTCCCCTGAAGGATTCTAATCTGAAGAATAAGTATTTTAGTGTTTTGATGTCCTATATTTTTTTCGTTGCGTTAGTTGTATTCTCATCCGTGTGGACTTGTCATAAGATTATGTCTATATACTAAAATGAATGTTGGTATATACTCGTATAAGAGCGGAACACATCTACATGTTATTTCACCCAGAATATTTATATGCTGTTAATTTTGTTGTAACTCTACTAGATGGCGCAACAGAAAAAAATTCAGTTACATTTTAATTAAATTTTCATTCAAACTGTGCTCCATTGTTGCTGAGCGTTGCCTTTGACGCAGGGTGAAGCCGAGAGACACAGACAAAGAGAGAGAGAGAGAGAGAGAGAGAGAGAGAGACAAAGACACACAGAGAGACACGGAGAAAGGGAGGGTCATGTACAAATAGACGAAGACAAACAGAGAAAGGGACAGACAGATGCAGACAGAGAGACAGTCAGACAGACTGAGGAAGGGACAGAGAGAGAAAGAAAGAGAGACGGAAAGAGAACGTGAAAGAGAGAGACGAACAGATAGAGACGGAGAGAGAGGGGGAGACGGGGAGACAGGCGGTGAGACAGACGGTGGTAGGAAGGGAGAAGCAAGGAGAAAGAGGGAGATGACTGTCTGAACAACGTCTGCCGGGTTCCGCTAGTAAAATATGTAAAAATAAAAATTATACAGTACAATTCAAGAAATTTGTTCTTTAGTAGTATCACTGTTTTGTTTCTTTGTTATATGTTATTCTGGACTAAAATACGGAAACAACAGTTCAAGTGGCAAGATGGGGGCAGTGGAGGGGAGGTTTTATCTCCATTTCATCTTGGATTGCTGATAAGAAGCACACGTCTCCATTATCTTTCATTACTAAAAGGATCAACGACCTAGAACCTTTCACGTTGGCGTTTGAAGTTGAAGCGTTTGAGCAAAAATCATCACTGTGAATTGTTTATTCACGCTTTCCGAAGTTCTTTAATCCGGGGAGATCTAAACAGACACAGATCACTAAAACGCCTTTTTGATCACCTAGAAGAGCAAAACATTGAATGTTTGTAATACGAAATGTGTTTTGTGTACTGTGTATTACACATACGACACTACATGCTAGTGTGAGTTTGTGAAGTTCATGCCGAGAGAATTGAATATCAAAACACAGCCTGTTCTCAAAAAGTGTCTCTAAGAAAAAAATGAATAATATATGAGCTTACTTAAAGTTTCAACTTGAAATGCGGATGACCCCAAGTTATATGTAAGCTCTTACAATAATAAAATATGGTATTTTGTTGGTACATCGTTATTTGGTAAACAAACCAATAAAGTTTTTATTGGTTAATAAATCTTCGTTGAAATGAAAAACAGTAGAACTTGTTACGGAACTGTGGAAAAAAGGTGCACTTGTTGCGGAACTACATGGAATAATTGTGATAAAAACTATATTAATAAAGTTTTTATCGCAATTATTCCTCAGAACATATTTGTGTGCCGTGGTACAACATTTTTGCAATAAGAAAATTGTTTAAATCTTCACATTTTTTGACATATCTAATAAAATGTTACAACTTGAATTATTCCAGAATGAACGTTCTGAACTAGTTCTATTTTTTCAGTCATCTATTTAATCATAACATTCTATAACAATTCCCGTATTTTCATAGAGACTGATGCATCTATTCCTGATAAAAGTTTCTGTTATAAGTTTTTTTTTTCCTCCTCCAAAATAAGCTTTCTTGGACTAGTGCACGGTCGAAGTTGCGAGTAAGAAAGGTTGGGACACGTGTACCGTAGACCCAATGGGCCAAACCTACGAGAAAAATTTAACTTTTATCAATATGCTTCTGTGCTCTACATTAATTTTATTGCATTGCTCACTTCTATTTGATTTTAATTCAAGTATAAAAATCACGTATTTATGCTCTATTGTTTATATTAAGATCAGTAGTAACTGAGGTGATCGCACGATATTATTTTGTAGTTTCTTTGTCTTGCATTCACGCTAAACATTCGAGCATCGTCTCATTTTTAGCACTAGTGGTAGAACTGCAATTCGCAATGAAAATTTCTTCACGATCAAAGTTAAATTTATTAACATCCATTAATATACTTTCTTTTATAAGAATAGCAATAGCTTTTAACAACTTACGTTTACCAAGCGCAGTAAATTTGGAGCAGGCGACTTTGTAGGCACATTACACAAAAAATACTTACATTTTCAAAAACCTCAACATGCCCTTATTCAAATATCTGGTTTTTATGAACACATTTCGTTAAGAAAAAATTGTATCTTCACAAGTGTAGTTGTAGATAGACGCCAATACTTTTTTAATTTTCACAAAATCAAGCATTTGAACGAACATTAGACCTGCACCATTCTCTTAAGCGTCCTTTGTCCTATCTACGGTCGCAATTTAATCACTAAATAATCTGCGGTCTTGAAGAAAAAATAGTTTAAAGAAAATGAAAATTGCTTATGTTTGGCACAAAATGTTGCAAAAAATACTAATTTTTGGGGGAAAATTTAACATGACCTTATTTCAAGACCTAATTTTGATGAAATTATTTTATTAAGAACAAAATTTGTTTCTTTATGTAGTAGTAGGAAGAAACCGAAAACATTTTGAATTTCTTCAATTTCCGAAAAAGTCAGTTATCCACCAACACGAGACATTCACAATTTTCTTAAACGACTTTCAGACTATCTAACATCAAAATTTAATCAAAATAAATTTTGAAGTTTTTAAAAAGCCGTTTTTAAAATAAATTGTTTCAACAGAATTAAAAATTGTCTATATTTTACACAAAAGTATGCGAAAAATACTCAAATTTTCGAAAAACTGTACCTGACTTTATTTGAAAATCTATCTTTAAAAAACAGATTTTATGAAGGTAAAAATCTCTATCTTTAATATTTTTGTTGTAGGAAGACCCCGAAAAATTAGTTTTTCAAGTTTTGAAAATTCAGAGTTTTTAACCAACATGAAGCCTGCGTCATTTAAACATCCTTCAGACTATCCAAAATTTAAACAATATCGATGGCACCAATTTTTGAAAATTATGAAAATGTACCAGTGGCTATATCTGAAGTACCCCCAAAAATTAAAACATTGATGTCAATTTCAAATGGACGCGACATCAGATGGATTGAGGAATATCAATTTTGGTGAAAATCGGCTGAACGGTTTAAGCGCTAGTGTTGACCGCTGACGGGTGGACAAACAGACGGACGTTTTGCATCAATCGACTTTTCGATATCAAGGACCCACAAAAGTTGGTTCTGGCAATACCACGGTTTTCTTAATTTATCAACTAGATTTATCCTCTTTATAGTTACCATAGCCATTTAATAAGATACTTTCAATCGAAAATTTGCCGTTTTTTCGCGGATAATTACATAAATTTCTCTTCTTACGGAGTTCCTTCTTAAGTGCGAGAAAGTAACTAGTATATATACTGAACAGGAGTGGCGTTGCTTCCGTAGCGCGTATGTACAATACGCATTATTGCAGCTGCTTTTATTGCAAAATGTACATTAAAAGACCTGAATTTGCGCGATTTCTGAGCGCGGTAGACTTACGATGTTATGAGGTTTTATTTATTTGATAATTGATTGATTTATTTTCCTTTTCTTTTGATTAAGATGGCAACCTTACATCAGTCACAATCGTGTCTGGATTGTGCCGTCAATCGTTACCTCGAAGAGTGACTCAATGAGGAAATTTTATCACCAAGAGAAATTTATCACCTTATCTTTGCCGCTTTGATCTTCCACCACGAGCTCTCATTTATGGCTGAATTTTGGTTGACTGTTGGTACTTGGGGGGAAATTTGTTTTCCTCTTCAAATACTAATTTACATCACTCATAAAATGTGTGTTTAATTGTAATTGTAAGGACTGTATGTATAAATGTATTTCGCTCATGTCTGCCAGGTCGTAAGTTATCATTACCAAGCAAGAATATATTCAAATTAAACCTATGTCACGTGTCTATCGCAATATGATTATCAATTTTGCACCCCACTGTAATCTCTTTTCCTTTTTATTGTTATGAATAGCAATGGTTTTACGTACATAAGAGCTTGTGAGCATCAATATAATATTAAAATGAGTTGTTTTGGTAATGTTTTAAGCTTTGAAATTTAATATATTCTTAAAGAGAGATTCAGTGCCAAAAAACAACAAAAGAAACAGAGAAAGTGTGTGGGAGCAATTTGAAGAATTTGTCAGTTGCCAGATTGCAACACCAGGGTTCCCAAATCCCGAACCATAAAAGGAAACCTTCGTACCACCAAAAGTATGCAGGAAAATACTTTAATGAGGGCAAACGTATGTTCAATCCATTCGAAATTAACTAATTCAGCAGCTAATTCAGCTTCTACGTCTTCCATTTCAAATATTATAAGTATCCTAAGTCGCGTTTTGCAAATATACCTCTCCATATTCGGCATTTGATGAATCCTGTAATATTTAATCTCCAGTAACATTTAGTTAATATTGGTTACATTTCGCATTTTCATTGGGATATGGCGTAAAGCAAGAGACATCTCACGTAAGCAAAAAGTAAAATGTCTCCCCGAACCCCAAAAAATGATTCCGACATCGACAAGAAAACATCGATATACCGAAATATCGATGTTCAAAATATTAAATATCAATGTTCAAAATACGTTGACTGAAAGCCATCGATGTTTTTAAGTATCAATCTTTGTAAAACTATATTATTAACCTCTAACACTTAGTGTTCACTTGCAGGGTAGGCATTTTTCATGCAACGGTAACGAAAGTCGTGTTTACTAATTTACGAATATTTTTATTATCTTATTGGATAGTACAAACATAATGTATTCCATTTACCAACAAAGAGTTGAGTGACTTGCTTTTCTCACTTGCTCACTTTGGACTGAAGAATGTTCAAATAAAATTATAGAAATCTGAAAATTAGTGTTGATTACCATTATATTTTTTGTTCAAAATATAAAACAAGTAAAAACATCGAGCAGTAAAACATTGATGTTAATAACCATCCATTTCAATAAATCGATGTTACGTATATCGATGCTTGTTCAAAAATATCAATGTCTTGAAAACATCACCATCAATGTCCCATTCCTAATGCCAAGTAGCCGAGGTGCTCGGCGAATGTTCGCTTCCTTTGATGTGTCAATTGATCTCTTGATTGATGATTCCGACCGCGTCAACTGCTAAGGCCATTAGTCCCGTAGTAGGACCGAACTACCGTCGGTCAGCAGGGTTTGCCCTAACCAGGTATCTCCCAACCGCCTGGCACCGCCTTCGCTGGGACAAGTTCTAAGCTCCCGACCGGTCTCCCGGCATATGTGATAGTGTAGTGTGTGTAAGTGTAAGTGTGTGTAAGTAAGGGGTGAGAATAGATCAAGGAAGGGGAAGGAAAGATTGTCCGTGGCCGTTTGTTAGGGTACTGCTCTGGCATTCACCTGGTATTGATCGGAGAAACCATGGAAAACTACCGATCAGAGCAGCCGGCCGCTAGAATTCTCTTCCAGACAACGGCTGATTTCCACCTAGCTATCTGACTAGTGTCGAAAACCCTGCCACGGTCAGGACTCGAACCTAGGACCTCCCGGACAGAGCCACTGCAGTAACATCAGTTCATGCCCTGAGCCACCTCTCCTGATTTGTGTCGTAAAGATCGAATTTGCGAGTTCGACAAATAGCAAGAATCCGGTTCCCAATATTCAGGATTCGGAGAGCGGTCACTCGCTACTCGCCGAATGCAAAGTGCGGTGTCATCTTTAACCCTTAAATATCAAAACATAAGGTGACAAATGGCTTTATTCTTCCCCAGACCATTTGTTTTTGTTTTTTTCTTATTAAAGGTCGCATCAACTACTAGGGCGACCACTATTGCGTGAAACGGTACGGTAACTATGAGGATGACACAATATGATGATGATGATAGGGGTGTGAAACGACGAACACAATACAACAATACCTGAGGCGGGACTCGAACCCGCGATCCTTCGGTCTGAGATCGCTACGGCACTACTGCCTTAGCGATCTCGGCCATCGTGATGAATCGTTTATTTCAGAAACTCTCAAACGCTAAAATATAAAACAGCTTTAGCGACGGCTTATTGTTCCAGAAGGATAGACAAATCGTTTAGTGCATATTTATATGAAAAATATTTATTTATCAACTCTTTTAATAAAAAAATATTTTGATATCTGAAATATTGGGAGACGTATGTTCAGTTTTCTCCCAGTGAGAAATTTGGTGTTTGACGGGTTTCTGAAATAAACGATTCACTGACAAGTAACATAGTCTAGATCTATTCTTTTTGAATTTACTGTATCTTTCAACGGCTTGTTTATCTTCCCTCCGAGAAAAGGAAATCGGTTGTACGCGTTAATGTGCTTAAAATAGAACGCATGCTTTGAGCCTGAGACCCCCTCGAATACCCCACGAGCGTCCTAATTCGTCTGTAAGACTATATAAAATTGAATTAATTGCGATCATTGTGAACAATAAGAACAACAGTGACAACAATACTTAATAAATGTTAGTATAACTGTTTGTGTTCTTCCTACATAAATACAAAATAACTTACATTGTAGTAGTATTAGTAGCCATATATTGTAGTAATAGTGGTCTTATAGTCAGTCTAGTAGTCTTGTAGTAATAGGAGCCTTATATTGTAGTAGTAATAGTAGTTTGATCGCCATTTAGATTATATTGCATGTGAAACAATTAAAAACTATTTATAAATTTTAGATATAAATAAACATTTATTCAAGAAAATTTAATAGCATGAAGAATAAATTTCAAAACGTCAATAATTGTTAGTCATATTAGAAATAAAAGAATGGGGATGTCTATTCTCATGCGCCAACTAATTACAGTTAACAGCTCACGACTTCTGTGAAAGGTTAAGGTAGTAAGAAACCGCACCTTAATTTGGACTCCTTATATCAACAAAAACTCAACAAATAAGGCCTTTATCTAAATGGGGATACTTCTCTTGGTCTCGTATGTTTCAATATCGAAGAGAGACAGATAGTCATTGGCAGAAAGAGAGTTAATCATCTACAAGGGAATTTTATCACCTTAACATCTATCAAATGTCTGTACTTTGGTTCATTGGACGCTGGTATTTAAGGACATTCTTTCTCTCTTGAAATACACATATAAACCACTTAAAAACATGTGTTTAATTGCGCGTGCAGGCGTAACCTTAAAAACCTTTGGTCGCGCCACGTTTTTGTAACGTAAGTTATCATGGTGTTTTTTAGGAAAACTGCTTTAGTTTTACATCACGTATTGATTACAACCACAACAAATAAAGTTTTTTTTTACACATTAATGTTTTTAGTGGTACAAAGGAGTGGTTTGTAAATCAATAAATGTGTTTGTTTCTCTTTCCCTTTCTCCGACAGCTTCTACTTTCTCACAACGAACTTACTCGTATGTAGTGTAGATAGTAGTATGTAGTAAGAGAAAGTATTGTAATGCTACAGCGCAAAGTGGCAATTTTGCGTTCAGAAAAACTGGTATTTGGTGTCCTGTTATTAATAAAGTGGATAAATTTTGTTTGTAAATGCTAAAAATTACTCTCTTTAACTCGTTTGGGGTTCCAAAATCCACGTTTTGTGCATCCTTGATAACGAAAATTGCTTTCTGCACCAAAACGCAAACTGTCATACTGTCTGACAATGAAAAAGTGGATAATTCGTGTAGTAAATTACTCCCTTTAACACGGTGTATAGTCACAATCCACTTATCCATGGTCCTTGATAATTGGATAAAAATTGCTCATAACAAAATACCAAAACATTTAACAAAAACTTATATCTGTTCATCCGTCCACCAGTATGTCTGCCCGTCTGTGAACAACGTTATCAGCTAAACCGAACGTAGGATTTTCACAATTGATGTTTCCAATCAGTCTGATAACTCGGCTCCTTGAATAGAAAATGTATATTTGGTTATTGTTTATTTCGAGTGCGGGGTACTACATCAAGCACCAATGACATGTTCAAAATTGGCTCCAAATGTTTTCTATATTTTTTTCTCGGTTAGAGCAAAGTATTCTTATAAAAATGGTCCAAGTCCTATTTTCATTAAATTCTCTAAATTTTCGAACCATGGCTAAGTTTTATATTTTTCCGCGTCTTCCTTCAACTACAATAAAATTGGAAATAGATATTATTTTTCTTAATCACATCTATTCATCAAAATTAGTTCTAATAAGTAAGGTCTAGGTCAATTTTTTTCAAAATATAATTTTTCATGTAATTTTGTGTGAAATGAATCAATTTTCAAAAGAAGATTTTCTTTCTTTCTCAGACGAACTGTGTAAGAAAAAGAAGTGGTACCTGCTCAGTACAAGAAGATGAGAAAGATAAATGTATCGTCTGCTATAGACATAACTATTAGGATATTAAGGCCTCCAAACTATCACACTAGACACAATCGTCTACATCACAGAGGAAAAATCTTAGAGATCCTTCTCAGAAAAAAGTGATAAGAAACCAAAGGGTTAAGATCGAACAAAAGAGTTGTCATCGGGTTACGAAAATTTAGAGATATGAAGAGAGTGGCGTATCCTTGGGTTCACTTGAGAATATCCTGGAAATAATCAGTTGTGTATCAGTATAGAAGATAATCACGATCAGTTTGAGGAATAGTAAACCTCAAACTTAATCATTAATGATAGTCTTCAAAAACTAAACTAATAATCATGGTAAACTTAAGTCTCTTCAGGCTGAAGTTACTACGCAAAATACTTTCAAATTTTGACAAAACAAGCAATTCAATTTTGCAACACTGCACAAAATAAGTACATTATTGGTTGACGAGGAAACTACATGAGGGAACTGATGAAATTCGATACTCCAGATATCATGTGAAGAGAAATATTCCTTTTCCAAGACTTGGAAAGTATAATGTAAATTCTACAGGTAGGAAATCTTAATTTTCAAATTATGTAAGCAAACTAGAAAGTGATTCATTTGCATTTTTATAGATTCTCTTTCCTCCATATAAGTTAAAATTATTTTGTGGTAAGACGAGAATGTGGCTTCATGGAATTCTCTACTCTTCATATCGCTACAGTATTGCCTGGTACGACTCACCCTATTTGAAGGAGTGATATTGGGCCATGCAAACATTTTTATACTTACTTTCTACTTAACAGAAAACTTTTACGGGCAAACATTTGGAAAATGACGTTTCAAGACGTAATATATATGAATTTCAACGTAATATCTCAATTACTTTCGCTTCCAATCTTTAAAAAACTCAAATCTGGTGAATTCTCATCACCACCGTCGATACTTTTTTTTATTCGATCCTTTTGGTTGATCCTATATGGACCACCTACGTTGCCCACAGAAAATATCTTGAAAACGGTTTGAGGTATCGACATGCTATTTGCGTCATACTGTTGTAGATGATGGAGTCTTCTTCTTCTTACTTTTATTTTAGGCTAGATCCTGTTTCTTTACAAAGGATACTTAATAATTTTTTTTAAAAACCTGATATATTACATTTATTTATTCATATTTATCAATTGGCACTATATTCATGCTGTCTTGTTTTCGATATCCTTGTTCGTGCCATGTTCGTCTTATTAATCGTTTTCCGAGGCTTATCCTTTGTTCTATGAGCATTTCTAACCTTTTTACCCCGGGCAGGTCGCTTGCCTCACCCGGGAACCCCCCTCCTTTATCCGGGCTTGGGACCGGCAACGGCATTGCTGAGATACGCGATTCACCCAGCAATAACCGCAGGCGGAGTTAGATCATAGAATAAATAACATATTTCGTTTTCTTGTTATTACCTGAAGTAAATCAATATTTCTCCTCTTTCAAAAATTTACTTTAAACTATTTACTTATTTTACTGCTTCGTATTAGGCCTGTCATTGAAATAAATATTATTTCCTTTTATTATATTTACAATTTTACAACATTTTCTTATTTAATGGTGTGGCTAGCCTCTTAATCTCGGGACGTCAGCGTACTTACGCTTCTCAGCGTACTATTCTTGTCTTCATGGGCCTGAAAATACCGCCTATACAAGTATTCGGGCGACGAATAATTTAAATACCGTTAGGAAATGTTAGTCACTACGGTTCCTGATAAATTAAACAATTTACAAATTTTGTTTGTGAATTGCCAGAGACATTAAGTGTCGGCTGCCGCAATTAATTTATTTCAAATTCGGTGACATTTCAAATGCCTGATCGGTTCCCTTGTTTCATTGTTACCTTTCTTCATCGTTGCGTTCTTGTCGCTCCGTAACTATACACTGCAAGAATCTTTTGTCCCCTGTCAACAATGTCGTATAAAATTTATCTGCTTTACATTTTAAAAAATCTTAAATTTCCCTAAATTTACTTAATATAATTAAGCCTTGGATTTTCTGACTCCTCATATTATCCATACCTCAGTTTCATTTGCATTCCTTATATTTCGCAAATTATTTGATATAAAAGTTCCGTTTACAAATGTCAAAAATCCCTTTAGGTATTTTTCCTTGCCTTTCCTTGCCGTTTGTAATTATAGAGATATTGACCCAACTTTGTTTTTTTTATTGAAGTATATTTTTCCCCATCATACTAAAATTCTTTAAAAATAAAATGAAACGATATATATTGTTAATATTCGAAAAGTATTTTTGTGCAAAACCAGTGCAATACGAACTTAGTAAACACTAGCATAGTGCTACAGCGCGCTACGACAGCTGACCTTGAGCACTGCTTACAAATGTGCTTCGATAACAACGAGAAACACATAGCACATGACCTGAAAATAGAGAATTTCTTGCGCGCTGCAATTTTTCGAAGCGTTCAATATACGCATGTTATTTTGAATATTGATATTCTCTTTATTTTTCAATGTCTCATCTTGTTTTGTGAGTTAAGAATATTTCCATTATTTTTTCTTCTGTTTTGAATTATTTCAACTAGCAACTTTGCAACAAAAGTGTTTTAAAGTAAAAATGAAATAAATATAGTGTGATTTCTCCTCAGTGAACAAGTTTTTTTTCTTTTTCCCTGGAATACAATAGGCTCCCCAAATTTAAATTTGATAAAGGTATTTAGTTACAAAACTCCTCTGAAATCAATGTGATTGGAATATCTCCTTCCTTGCGCATGTAGAACTTGTGTAAGCCCAAAACCGAGGCCATGAGCATTGCCAATAAGAGCTTAGGAAGTCCCTTAATCGGCGAACTTTCTGGTTTTCTGACGAAGTGCGTTGACTCACGTATTCGATGTCAACAAGGTCAGCTCTCCTCGCGTGCTACGGCATAGCGATTACAGTGTTCTGATTACACTGTTCTGATAAAAACCACTTTTCGAATACTAACAATAGTTATATTATTGCGTTTCATTTTTAAAGTACTTGACAATTATGGAAAAAAATATTCCTGTATTAAAAATGTGGGTCAATGTTTCCAAAATTACATACGGTACAAAGAAAAAAACGAAATATGTTATTTGTCCCATCATCTACAACAACATGGTGCAAATAGCCTCCTGCTACCCCAAGCCGTTTTCAAGATATCTGCTGTGGCCAACTTAGGTGGTTCATTTGAAATTATTCGTACAACCCAGGCATCTAATTTCGTAGACTATATTTCTGTATCTTCAAATCTGTATTTTCTTTTATCAATTTTCTAATTTTATAGGGTTAATTTGTTTGATATGATAAAACAATTCCATTATTTTTATTTGTATTATCTCGTACTTTTTAACTAACATTATATTAATGCATTAATAGTTTTTTAAATAAACGTTTTGATATATTGGACGACGTAATTGGAGTTGAAAATCTGTTTCATTTCTACTTACGTACTTACATGCACTACACTACCACACATATTAGGAGAGCAATCTGGAGCTTAGAGCGTGTCCCGGCTGGGGCAGTGCCCCTCTGGTGAGAGATACCTTGTTAGGGAAAACAACGCAAAGAGGAGTGTAGGTTGGCGACGGCTCTCTCCACAAGTGGGGAAGGGTTGCAGCCACCTCCCGTGATGAAAATATGCACTACACTTACGGGAATATGACCACAGCCACTGACGCGCCCAAAAATACGTAATAATAAATCGGAGTTTTGAGGTGTACCACATTTACGGGACTTCCCCCCCCCTCGTTCGACGTTCGACCTTTGTCTTTCGGAGATTTTGATCGGATTTATACAAAGCCGATCCGGTCGCCGAGATCGCCAAGGCAGTGGTGCCGTTGCGATCTCGGACCGAAGGATCGCGAGTTCGAAGCAACCTGCCTCGGGCATGGTTGTATTAGTTTTCTTCCATTCACACCCCTATCATCATCATATCGTGTCATTCTCACTGTTACCATGCCGTTATAAGCAATAGTGGCGCTAATGACCTAGTAGTTGATGCGACTTTAAATAACCAAAGAAATGTTTTACAAATGGATTTACTTGGCTATCCTCATCCGCTCAAATTTTCCTGAATAGTGACACCACTGAAGTGGACGTGTCTAAGATTTCCTATCCTTCTGTTTTGTATCTGATTCAATATATTCTCATTCAAAACTCTTTGAGAATGTTATGATTAGTTTATGTTTCTGTTTCAAATTAAATAATAGAAACAAATACTCGTAATGAGATAGGTTCCTAAAACTATTAATTTACATGCTAACACTCTCCGAAACATTGAAAAGTATATCGGTGTATGACACAAGCAAGGAATAGCCTTAAAATGTACTATATTACTACTTGCCGAATATTCTCAGTTTTAAATTACTGTAAATAAATAAAATATATAAAATGTCCAAGTTAATTACACACCTGTGAGATATTGTGTCGAACGTGCCGGTACAAAAGCCGGCATATCTAATTGATTCATTTTACAGCACCGATAAGAAAGATTAACTTATTTATGAGTCATGTGAGAACAGATTTCTATCACCAAATCTCCTTATATAAAAAACATAATCTAACATTACTAAAAATATATATGCAATTTTTGTAACACGGGATTAACAGCGACTTAAGTAACAAATACTCAAATTCAAAACAGGCTTATTGAAACTTGTCGAACGAACGAACAAATCCCAGAATCTAACTCCTACGTTAAAAGACGAGATTGCCGGCGAAGAGACTGAAAATTTTCGCCGAGTGTAAAGTGTATTTTTGGGTGTTCGTGCGTGATCAGGAGTTTATTTTTGAACCTCACCTGACAAAGACCTTCCTGGCAGCCAGTGCATCCCTGATTACATTGGTTTGCAAACAAGCACATCTGGATATTTTCTCGCTTCCCTAAACCGCCCTATTCCAGAAAAAATATACACCACTCTTAGCCTTGTCTTCGAAAGATCACGTGTCTGAATCGAGTCATGGAACCAATGCTGAAACCGTCAATAGATGTTTATGATACGTGTGGTAAAAGTGGCATTTTATTTTGCAAGTAGGAACGATTGGGTTTTCAGGCCGACAGGTCGAGTGGCGCAATACTAAGAGCAAAGTCCAATCACTTTTGCCACGTGTATCTTACACTATTTTTAGACAGCCTTACTGACTTAATTTTAAATCAAGAAAACAAATCATATAATTGAGTACTATGTTACGTTGTAGCCAGTATAGTATCTAGTTCAATTTAGTGAATTGGCACACATTAAAATAACGAACTTAGTTGCCCACAGGAAAGCAAAAAAATAAATTTGAATACAGGAAAACTATTAAATACAGTTTCGGCGGATTTAAAAATAATGAATTGGAATGCGGGAAAACTTTCAATTTATTTACCCGCGACATTCGAAATAATTAATTGGAATACATGAAAACTACGAATTTCGTTGCCCATAGTGATCGAAAATAATGAATTGGAATGCAGTAAGCTGAATTTTGTTGGCGAACGAATTAGAATGCAGGAAAACTATAAATTTAGTTGCTCTCAGCATGGAAAAAATTTAATTGGGACACGGAGAAACTATGAATTTAAATACCCGTGACATTCAAAATAATGAAGTAGAATATAGGAAAACTGTATGAATATAATTAAATTTGTTCAAAGAAATTAAAAATTTAGAAAAAATAAATTAAAAATTAAAATTAGAAAAAATTAAAATGCCTTGTTACTCAGTAATATGATCAGAATTTCGATTTCTTTACGACTGCGGAATATATTTTCTGAGCGTAATTGCCTCCCACGAGGTGAAGGGAAGGTCACAACTATATATGTATGAAAACAGTTTCCAGCGCGATAAAAATTATGAATGTGGTGTAGCGGTCTCACAGGTTGGCAAGCCCTGTTTCGCTCCGTGGCACGAGGTGTCGCGAGACGCGTGATTCTCGTGTGAGCCACAACGGGTCGTGCCCGGAGGGGGAGAGGGAGGGGGAGGGGCAACACTTTCTCCAGGAGGCCGTGCCGGATGTGCAGCCGCTGACGCCCACGCCGCGCCGCACACAGCGGTGAACAGAACGCGGCGAAGACAAGGCAATGGCGGCGGCGGCGAGGCAATCTAACAGGCGTTCTCGCTCGTCTCTACGTGTTCGTTATCCTCTTTCCTTTCTTTACTTCTTTCTTTTCTCTTTCATTCTTTTCTTCTCTCATTTCTTTCTTCTCCTCTCATTTCTTTCTTCTCCTCTCATTTCTTTCTTCTCCTCTCATTTCTTTCTTCTCTCATTCTTTTCTTCTTTCTTTCTTTCTTTCCTTCCTTTGTTCTGCCTTCTTTCTTATCTTCCTTCTTTTTCTTCTTTCTTTCTTCCTACTTTCCTTCTTTCTTGCCTACTTTCATTCTTTTCAAATTTCTTCCTATCTTTCCTCCTTTCTTTCTATATTCTTGGCGAGATCCGTCATCGACCCACCTTCGGCTAGCGGGGTGATCCCTAAACAGCGGGCCTCCGCTCCAGCCTGGACAAGCTTTAAGCTTCCGACCAGTCTCCCACGTGTGTCGTAGAGTAATGCATGTAAGTGTGTGTGTGAGAGAGTAAGGGGTGAGAATAAGTCAAGGAATAGGAAGGAAAAATCGCTCGTGATTTGTGGCCCGATTGTTAGGGTAATGTTCCTGCATTCGCCTGGTGTTGATGGGAGAAACCACGGAAAACTATCGATCGGAGCAGCCGGTCGCTAGACTTCTCCTCCACACAGCGGCTGAATTCGCACTAGCTCGGCTTCCACGGCCCGTTTGGTAAGGTTCTGCTCCCGCATTCGCCTGGTGTTGATAGGAGAAACCACGGAAAACTACCGATCAGAGCAGGCGGCCGCTAGAATTCCCCTCCAGACTGCGACTGAATTCGACCTAGCTATCTGGCTAGTGAACAAAATGCTGCCACCGTCGAGACTCGAAGCTAGAACCTTCCGGTCAAAGGCGTCAGTTGATGCCCTGAACCACTTCTTCCGGTGGGATCTGTCGAGACCGTGTTGTCCCACCTGGGGATATACCTCGCGAGAAGAAAGCACCACAAGCGCCATAATAGACAACAGAGACTAGTTTTCTTTAGTTTAAAAAATAAAATAATGAGCATAGAATCAGATAATGAATCATTTTAAGCTTGATCTAATACACACAACCACAATTGCGATTTTTACACCTTCGCCGCTAACACACAGATTTATGACATTTGCAATATTTAAGAAGAAGGATTTTGATGTATTTATTAATAATAAATGTAATTTCAAATTAACTTCTCCCCATCGCACGTCACACACTGTTTTTATCAGTTTTTGATGTAAATATATAAAGAAATAATTTTAATGTACAAATATGAAAGTTTGATAAGCACTTGAAACAATGATTTAATCTTTATTCAGACATGAATATACTTTCATGATATTAGATTTTTTATGTCACAAATATAATGTTGGCATGATTGTAATAATACACTTTTAAGTTTAAAAATGAGCCAATGAAAAACACAACAAACAAGAACAATTGAATAGAAAGTAGAAAGTTGCAGGATCAAAATCTACCTTTGCAAGTAAATTACATATTTAAATGTAAGCTACGTCTTAACGGACACACGCAGAAAACACATAAAAATATAGTCATCTTGTAATACACGTAGCAACAAATGTCTGTATACTTATAAACTTAAAGACGAACCATGATTACCGTAATTAATACTTTTCTATATTGTAACTAAAACTAAATGAAATGCATCATATAAAATGCAAAACCAACATGACAGCGATCACAAGAGATTGTCCGGGAATCGAACCCGGACCTCCTCGGTGAAAGGCCAGCGACTTCGCTCCGAGTCAGCAATTTCCCGTGGTTTCTCCGATCAACACCAGGTGAATCACGGAGCAGTACCCTAACAAAAGGGGCGGGGGCCGAACGCGATCTTTCCTTTCCCTTCATTGTACTACCCTGACCCGTCTCTTATATTTACATGCCCTGCACTACCTCAAGTACGGGCACGAAGTATTGAAGGAAACTTGCATCTTACCAATATGTAACATGCACAACACCTACTGGACTTATGACTCAAGAATATATTCACTAGCAACAATAAATACTCACATCACTGAAGGTGAGACACAGATCTTTTCTGCAGACGGAAAGGAAAAGATCACACGAATTTGCTCCGTAAGCCGTTTCTGTTAAATATTCGAATGTGTTGTGTGAATAGAAATTAGCAAGCCCACGAAACCTTTGTTTGTATGAACAGCTAGTTAGGAAAATCTTTCTTTTTAGCAAAGATCTAACTGAGGGTTCGTTCAAAGAAACACACATTCTCCCAAACCCAGAAAAGGAACCGTTTGAACTACAGGTATACACATGTTTTGTGATCAAGGCCGTGTTGGAAGTCGTTGCACTTGTGACTTTTAAAAAAACCTACAGCTTGATTTAAGTTACAAACTTAGGTGGCTCAGGTTATCAATTAATGTCACTGCAGTGCCCTATAACCAGGAGTCCCGACGTTTGCAGGATTTTCGATACTAGCTAGATAGGTCGAGTTCAGCCGCTGTATGGAGGAAAATTCTAGCGGCCGGCTGCTCTGATCGGTAGTTCACCGTTCCAATCAACACCAGGCGAATGCCGGAACAGGATCCTAACAAATGAGCCACGAACCGCGTCCCATCTTCCCTTCCTCTTTTGTGTCCTTTCTTTATCCCTTAATTGCTCACAGTTTCACTTTCACTTTCACTTTCACTTATACTACACTATCACACATGTCGGGAGCTTAAAGCTTGTTCCGGCTGTGGCGGTGCCCGACTGATGGGAAATACCTGCTTGGGAAAAACGCCGGTAGCCAACGGTAGGTCAACGCCGGATTCGCCAGCCATCGCGGGCAGATCACGCCAACTCACGATGAAACATACACTACGCTTACGGGACAAATGGCATTTGTTGTTAACTCGACCGGATGCACTGTTCAATCAACCGATTGAGGTTTCTAAGTGATTGGTAGCTGGGAGTTTGTAAGCGTGTGTGTGTGTGTGTGTGTCGGGGGGGGGCAGTGTCGCCATAGGCAAGTTAGCTGCGACCGCCTTCGCCAGGCGCCAGTCGTGTCATGCTCGTGGTTGCACAATTATGACAAACGGGTGGCTTATTATGATGCTTAAAATCCATTTAGTTGAAACTAGGGATGCGACATCGATGTCTCCAAAACATCGATGTTTTTATAAAATTATCGATATATTTAACATCGATTTTTTGAAAAACCGAACATTGTTTAACACCGATGTTTTGTGTTCGATGTTTTTATGTGATAGATATTTTTTAAATGAAAGGAAAAAATCCTTCAAAATATTTTATAATAATTTTTAGATATCTATGAATGGAATATACATCAGACCAAAGTGACTATGGATGGTAAACAAATAAAATTAAGTTTTCGGCAATTAAAAATCCTCAATAATTTTTGAATAATCGAATCTGATAATGCACGTTCTATTAATTGTCCTGGTGATTTTTTTGACATTTCTTATCAGTTAAATCTCAATAAAAATTAATAAACGATACCTCTTTCAAATTACCCCCCCCCCGCGAGTGAACTTCAATGGATTCTATCCTGTTTTAAAAACATTCATCATTATTAACATTGATGGATTGGTTCGATGCTTTATTAACATTGGTGGTTTTGGTTCGATGTTACCTTAAGTTCAATTGTTTTGGTTCGATGTTTTATTCATCGATGGTTTCATTTTGAGCATCGATATTAAGATTCATCGATGTGTTCTTGGCGGTGTCGCAGTTAAACCGGTGACCTGCAACATAAAAATGCTGCTAAACACTACCACACAAAACTATTATTTAAAATAAAAATACACACACTGCTCAAGAACAACACATTAACCAGCTGAGTTTATCTCTGAATCAGAATTGCTGCTTACTCGGCAGAGACTCTGACTGAGAGGTTCAAGGGTTCGAGTTTCCACACTGGTGTAGCTACATAACTGGGGCGAGTACAACCGCTGCCTGGAAGAGAATTCTGGAGGTGGGTGATGTGATCTATAGTTGTTGTTTTTTATTTGTTGCCTCTGAATTGGCACAACGCGTCTCCAACCCATTTGCAGCGTAGAGTGCTTTACACTTGGAGTAATACTACATTAATTTGTGCATTTGGAGTAATCCTCCATTAATATTATCTGCCTTTTAATGTCACGTCTCGACGCAGACGGTTGTTAAGAGGACCGTCAGGTAGCATCTCCGCGTACGCGCCTTCTATTACGCGCTGCTGCTCACAATTCAGAAGGCCAGAATTTGGAAAGGAAACATAGGGGTAAGAGATAGGGTATAGGATACCAATTCAGAAGTCGGAGTATCCCTTAATCCCCTAAACTCGTTTTTTTGGTGGGAAGAAATTTCAAAGAGATTAATCCGGGATCGAACGGACGCCCTCGGTGGAAAGGCAGCGAACTTGCTCCGAGTCAGCAATTTTCCCCTGTTTTTCCGATCAACACCAGGTGAATCACGGAGCAGTACCCTAACAAAAGGGGCGGGGGCCGAACGCGATCTTTCCTTTCTCTTCATTGTACTACCCTGACCCGTCTTTTATATTTACATGCCCTGCACTACCTCATGTTGAGATACCAGTCGGAAGCTTGGAGCTTGTTCCGACTGGGGCGATGCCTCTCTGGTGGAAGATACCTGGTTTGGGAAAAACACACAAGTCAACATGACCCCCGACGGGGGAGATACTTTGAGAGGGATATTTCCCGCAAGCCGACTCATAGGTTACAGCCGGATGTCGCCATCTAGGCGAGAGAAACACGGTCACCAAACACTCACTAAACTAACGGGACTAATGATCACGGCAGTTGATGTGACGTGAATCCATAAATCAAGCATTTACAATAAATAAATAAATAAATAAATAAATAACTCTCGTATAACTCTGCAATAAATTAAGTATTATTCTAACTCTTGGTCAGCGTGCTCGCTTTCACTGGCGCGGCCCCTGGTTCGATTCCCGGTCGAGCCAAGATTATAGTGTGCGTTTTCTCTGGCAATGTTTCAGTATATGTTATTGTGAGACAAATGAGAAACTCACTTCTCAGGTTAAGAAGATGGGCGTGGGGATGTCTTGATCAGGGCTATCGCGCCAAATATATATATATATATAATATATATATACTATATATATATATATATATATATTAAATTTAAATATTATATTATATATATATAAATTTAATATTATAATAAAAACAATATTCACTAGTAGTCCCAAAACATATAATAGTACATACAGAAACATATGACAATAATTCTTTAGGCACAAAAAAATAAAAAAATGTTCCTGAATCAAAACATTTTAAAAGCACACATTTATCGGCGAAAGACCTCTTCTTTAAAACCGTCTTATGACGTTCTCTCGTCATATGACGTAGTTATGTCATAAGCGTTTAAGAATACAGAGTATGAGAATTCAGTTGCTGCTAGCAGATTCAATATAGGCGGAGTAACACAATCGAATATTTCCGTAATCTAGTCGAATTCGAAACTTTAATTGTCTTATTGTCTTAGGTTTCCTTCGAGATCCTGGGAAACAGTCATAGACGCCTCTCGTATGGCTGAATAGTTTTCTTTCAACTTCTGCGCACAATGGAGTGTTTTTGTTTAGAAAGGAATTAGTGCTTTCCACTGAACCAAATTTTTTCAATTTTTTTAAAGAAATAGTGGACCCTAGATTGGTTATCTGTTGCTATTACTAACAGATTTTGTAGTTTAAACATTAAATTTTAATAAAAACTCAAAATAAACGGAACGAATGCTTATCATCTTTCATTTGTTGATTCAAAACCTTTCAAAACCTACTACATTCAATGCAGTTTGTTGTATTGTTCGCTCTGTTTTACGAATTGCAATAGATATACCGAAAGAAAACAATGTTTCATAGCCAGTTTTTATGATCAAAATTACCGAGTATTTCTAAATGCTAAGATTAGTAATTGTATATAAACGCAATGTCCTATCGTCCTACGTTCAGACGTCTGACACGTGTCAACACAAAAAATGTTCAGTGATTATAATAATTAAATATAATGCATTACTATTTTGAAGATACAATGTATATTTAGTAGGATTTCCTGCTATAGTCCACTAAAACAACATGCACAGATATTGGTCAATATACAGCATTTCAATTACATTTTTGGTATGTTTACATTGAGTAGTATTTGCAGTGTTCCAGAATTTGTAAATCCCTCAATTAGTTTGTCTTAGAAAAAATAACTACTGAACGACGTAAAAAATATTTTTAGAGTTTTCCATATCAGACATATATAGTACTTCTCTGTAGTAGTATCTTTACTATAGGTGTTTCTTTTATTCGATGTTGATTGATGATTCCGGGCGCGTCATTTGCTAGGTCCCGCAAGTGTAGTGCATGTTCTCTCTCTCTCTCTCTCTCTCTCTCTCTCTCTCTCTCTCAGGATGTGGCGGCGATCTTCCCCCGCTGGCTGGCGAGATCCGGCAACGACCAACCGGCGGCTACCGAGGTTATACCAACCAGGTAACTCCCGCCGACGAGGCACCGCCTCAGCCGTGGTGAGGTCAAAGGTCGCTACTACTCTCCCGGTATGTGTGGTAGTGTAGTGCCTGTGTAACTGTATGAATAAGTAAGGAGTGAGGAGAGGACAAGGAAGAGGTAGGAAAGATCGCGCGCGGTCCGTGGCCCGTTTGTTAGGGTACTGCTCCGGAATTCGCCTGGTGTTGATCTTAACCATCACAGCCGGGAAGAGCTCTAAGCTCCCCACCGGTCTCCGCCATGTGTGGAGTGTGGTGCATGATAGTGTAAGGGGAGAGGTAGTACAGGAAGAGGAAGGAAAGACGCGCCGCGGGTCCGGGTGCGGACGGTCTGTGGCCGTTTGTTGGTACTGCTCCGGCATTCACCTGGTGCTGATCGAGAAACACGGAAAACTACCGATCAGAGTAGCGTGGCCGCTATAATTTTCCCTTCAGACATCGACGAGACCCGACCGAAAATTCTGCCACCGTTGAGACTACCTAAGACTCCGGTCAGAGGCACTGCAGAGACATGCTCTGAGCCACCTCTCCCGGTTTATTCGATGTTATCGTACGAGTTCCGCTAGTTAGCAATATATAATACATATGTTTTTGTATTTTCCCCAGTTTTGGGGTATGTATTTTAAACGATAGACACCTCTCGCAAGGCTGAATAATGCAGAGTTACTTTATATTTCTTTGCGCATTGGTAATTAGTAAAATAGGTTTTGCGAAACGAAAGATAACTCACAAGAACGTATCTTTACCTAATACTTATCTTGTCTTTGCAAACGTTTTGTATTGTCGTGTTATGTTTAAACTCCTACCTCGTAAAAATGTTACTTCACAACCTCTTGCCACACTCGTAAAATATTTTACCACGTTCCAGTCCAAAAATTAACAGCACTCAAGGATATTCGAAACAGATTGAGAGTAGTCGATAACGTATAATTACTTTAAGTAAGAAAGTATAGATGAGTTTTTACTGAACGTATAGCTAGAATTACCAGTAATGAGAAATAATTTTACGGTTATCATAATCGTTCTGTTAAAATATCAAAAAAGATAATACGTTAAAAAATTATAAATTTTATTTTTTAAATTCCATTTTCTTCTTCTTGTTGTCACACATTCTCAAATGAAAATAAAATACAATAACACGCTTTTAAATCAGCATAATTATCTGAATCTTTATACAAAACAAAATAATATTTGGGGTCCGTAAGACCCCCGATTTATTTTATGTAACAAAAAATAAGAGTGCAGTAGTAGAGTTTTTAAAGTAGTTTAGTTTACAAACTTCACATCTCCAAATTTTTACTTTTCTTTGTTTTGTTTTTATTTTCAATTTTGGCGTCCACTGCCAAATGGCGACCGTCCCGGACAATAGTCACTCCTGCCAGTTATTTTCACGCGACGCTTACTAATGGGCCAAGGACGACTTCCCGTATGTCCTGAGTACGTGTCGAGGCCTTCAGAACTACTATTACACTCCTCCGGGCTGTATTAGTCCCTTGGTGGGTGGGGAGGAGGGGCTGAGACGTAATGCGTGACGTAGATCGTGACGTAACTGTGACGTATCTTCCTGCGCAATGTCAATTACGTCGAATTAAAGGATCGACACAGTCTGGCTCAGTCTGCGCTAGGGCCTTGCGCTAGTGTCTCCAAGTACAGATTTAGGTTAGGCTCGCCAACTTCCGCACATAAAAATTGGCTAATTTGTGACAAATAGGAAATCTGTATTTCAAACGCTCAATTATTCATAATATACACACATACGAAACCCCTGAAGAAAGCGCGAACATCATTTTGTAACATTAAGGGCCTGTTTGCGAACTCACGCAGCAGCCACGCACGTATCGTTGGCAGCGGTTCGTATTTTAGTTCTTGTAAGAAGGTACTGCAGCAGAGCGCGACACCGTAATGGTTTCCACCACGTTATATGGGAGTTATAGGACACTGGTCAGCGCTGCCGATGTTCCACAGAACAGGAGATCCTAGGGTTGCAGGTCCAGACAGTGGCGAATTTTCGACACAAGCTAAATAGCTAAGTAGAATTCAGAGGTAGGCTGCAGGAGAATTCCAGCAAACGGCTGCTCCGATAGGTAGTTTTCCGAGGTTTCTCCAGCTCAAATCAGACGAATGTCCGCTGTGTGAGATACCTGGAGGTTAATTCCCTAGCAAGACGACGTGTAGGTTAGCACTGGATTTCACCATCCAGTGAGGGATGCCGTATTTCAAGATCTGATTCTTAAAGAACAGTTTTCATTCAAGAAAAAAATAAGTCTCTTCAATATTGTCAAAATTGTAGATGTAAAAAGACGAAAACCATTAGGACTTTTGCGATTTTGGAAAAAAACAAGGATTTCAACGAAAATGAGACTTTAACATTCTCTTAATCGTCCGTTTACTAACCAACGATATACTTTAATCAAAAAATTTGGTGCCATTTTTGAGATTTTTTTTAAATGTTGAATCTTCATGTGAAAAAACGCAAAATGAAAATATCGTATTCTCAGAGGATCCCCAGTTAATTTACATGTATTGGGGAATATCAATTTTGGGGTAAACCGGCTGAACGATTTAGGCGCTAGCGTTGATCACAGACGGACAGACAGACAGATGGGCGTTTTGCCGTCAATCGATTTTTCGAAATCAGGGTCCCGATAAACATGGATTCTGACTACACGTGAATGTGATGGTGAAATTCGGAGCCGACCTACATGTCAGCTTCCGAGTCTCTCCTGAACCAGGTATCTTCCACCAGCTGGTCTCAGCCCCAGTCAGGAGTTTTTCTATGCTCTCGACTGATCCCCCGACATGTGTGGTAGTGTAGTGCATGTTAGTGTGTGTTGTAACGTCGTGCCGAGGGGCCAGATGGACAACACATGTCGGAAGGCCAGCGAGGGGGCGGGGGCGGTCCTTTGGCGGCAAGCGGAAGGCCACCAGAGGTGGGCCCCTCCTCAAGGGCCCGGGTGGGCGTGACTCGGAACGTGGGTGTCAACTGGCACAGAGGGAATTGATGGGTGAGTCCAGCCGCGGTGCAGCTGGACTCCAAAATTGCAAACAGGCCCACGTTCGGGATGAGAAGACGCCGCCGGCATGTGAGGTCTGTCACGTGACCCCTCGGGAGGCGGCTGGAGAGCAACCAGCCGTGGCCATTCGAGTTGGAACCGAATCGCGGTGCGGAAGGCACATTTCACCCGCCAGAGGTTATCGCGAGCTTCGGCAGCGAGGTGTGGCGGTTGCCACGGGACAAAAGGCCAGGAGCGGCGCCAAGCCGCTGGGGTCTGCGTCAGGCTGGGGCGGGGATGCCTCAGAGAGGTACAGTGCTGGGAGTGCAGCGCGTTTCAAAGGAGTATGTATATAGGGTAATCAAACTTGTAAATAAAACTATATAAACAACTCCGTGTCTGTGTGTTACTCGCACCCGACGACGCCACAGTGTGTAAGTAAGGGGTGACATTGGGCAAGGAAGAGGAAGGAAAAATCAAGCGCGGTTTTTGTTAGGGTACGGCATTCGTATGGTGTTAATCGGAGAACCCATGGACAGCTACTAAACAGAGCAGTCGGTCCAGACAGCGGCTAAATTCGATCTAGCCATGTAGCTAGTGCCGAACATTCTGCCGCCCCGTATGGGCTCGAATCCTAGGATCTCCCGGTTAGAGGCACAGCAGTGGCATCAGTTGATGCTCTAAGCTATGGTTTCATCATCAAATCTGCATTCAATTCGTCATCAAATCTAATTTAATTTGAGTATGAGAAGACAGGAGAAATCAACTAACAGAACAGAATGAACTAACAGAATAGATTGATAACTAAATGAGATGTCAAAGAATAAGAAATTAGTGCGAGTGAAGTGGCTCATTCTCAACTGTAATTAAAGATACCTTCGAAGCTATTTATGAAGATCTCTAAGACCAGGATCTTCTTTCAGGAGCTATGTTATGCACAGTGGCATCGACTTTTCCACTGACTTTTTTCGAAACCAGAACGGCACAGAGCAAGAGTTACTCCCACTCCCCGTTATGAAAAATGCGGATCATGAAGATGTGACTTTATGGTGAGCAGCGCTCCACCGGCTCAGGTCGGAACTAATTCACGTTTTACGAAAATGTTAAAAGAAACAGGCGAACGTCTTATATAGAATATCTATGTCTTTTCACTTGACACAATACACATCACCTAGTTGCATCGCAACGCTTTATCATACGCTTCATGTAAAAACTCTCTAGTACCTCCCGATATGTGACATTTCGTGCGTGCATAGTATAATTCTTCCGAACCGACCGTCAGCTCATATTCTTTCCAGATTGAATATTTACGCGCTCGCCGCTCTAGTTGGTCGTAATGTTTAACGCTTTCTTCTCATCAAACGTTCTTTTCGTATTCCTGCGTCATTTACATCACTTTCTTGCCGTTAAATTACTCTGCGGTCAACTACGTCTTAATACAAACTACGCGATTGTTTTGCTTGCGTGCACTCCAATTCTTGCCTTCGCTCAGTTTAACCTGCATATGCTCAAGGCAGAAGTTGCACATTACGTTAATTCATGCACTTAAAAAGGCAATAATGTGATACACACGAGAAAATTTAGAAAATGAGAGTGAAAAAGCCATTAAATATAATCAGAATTCTTGAAAAAATACAATATCAATTGACAAAATTAATGGCAAATTAGTGATGTGGAAAAATAATGTGGAATTTTCATTGGACAACTAAGAAGAGAACTTGGAAAAGATGCAAGTTATAAAGGGAAATTAATGTTTTAGAAACATGTACATGAATTTCTATCAGAGCTTTGTGAAACAAGTTTTTGGCGACAGAAAAACAGGCAACTATAGGGAGCTAGAAAAGCAATCACTGAAATCAAACAAAGATTCAAGCTTTAATGTGTCTCGTACGATTCACTTTCTTTACTCTGGCTGGGATTGAATTCTCAAAAATTTTTGTTAATTTATTTATTTACGTCAATAACAGTTAAAAACTGTGTATGACGTGCTATGAGAGGATGTTAATTTGAAGATACATTCATCTCCAGAAGCAAAACAAGGGCCCATAAAACATTTACTACAAAATTTTATTTTGTAATATCACATAATAAAAATTATTGGAGACAATCAACAAAAACCTTTGAAATAATCAAATATCTTCAAATTTCTTAGTAAAAATTGTTTTTTTTAATTTGAGAACGTTTGTTTTATACACTACCATAAAAATTAAGAAATTTTAGAATGTATTAGTATGTCTATTTTTGCTGTTGAATTCTAGATATTACTCAATCGACTAATAATAGTTAATAATCATCATCTCAAAAACTGTACAAAACTACGTAATGAAAGGTAGGTAAAAAGGTATTTCACAAATTCAGTTTGTACCTCCGTGAATGTTAAATAAATGAAATGGGAAATTTTACACATATTATTTTTAATCACACCTGAATTCTTGCGTGTTTTAGAAGAACTTAAACAAAATATATCAGAATATTTATTATATTTCCATCATTTCTGTTGATTAGTAATGCAAGATTCATTACAACATAAATTATTCTTTGAAAGCCGTTTTCCTATTAAAATCCATATCCCTTAATATTTTCCGGGAATTAAATATTAACGAACTTGGTTTTCAAGAATATATCCACAATTTTCATTTTTGATTTAATTTATTTAGGTATATCAGACTCTTCTAGATAGTTTTTAACTTTGAATTGCTTAGCGTTAATTTGAAAGTGAATGTATTTAGTCTCACTTTACGTATGTTCATTCGCAATTTGAAATTGCTAGATATCAATTTGATTCTGAGAACGACTACACACCATGAAAAAAAAGTACTCTCCTTTTTTTCTGTGAAGCAACATCAGCAAGGTATTTACTTTGGGCGTTTCCTCAAGCTCGTTGCACGCTGTGATAAGTAGGATACGGTTTCTTCAGAGGAGAACTGAAATGTCACCACAGGGAAAGGTGAAATTCTAGCGTACTTTCCTGTTTCTTTTTACTATAAATGCCATTCAAGACTATGAACTGTGTGCACAACTTTCGTTGAGTTCTCGATTTTCCCGAGATCAACTGAGGAGATTTTTCCATGTTTTGATTATCTCTTTAATTAATTTCCAATGTCCGCAGAAATTTAATCTACTAATGTTCGGAGGACGCAGAAATCAGTTTTACTAATTTCCACTGGGCGACGTATTTGAAATAAAACTATGCAGACTCCGTCTATGTAATAGGCGTCAATGGTTTTGTTACATACCTAGGAACGAGCGAAGAAATCCGAAAAAATGAAACGGTTCGATTTTGACTAAAAATTCAAATATTTAATTATACAAATTCGCTTATCCTCATTTCGCTCCTACCGACTGACATCTCTTACTCAGCACGTTTCTCCTAACGACACCGCTGACGTCAGGTAATAGTAAGGTTCTCAGGAGGAGGCCACACTCCATTAAATATTTGCGATTCACGTGTGGCGTTATGGAACAGCAACTTCTCTAATAAACTTGGCATGTAAAGAAGTGTTGTATTGTGTATCCGTATATATTATGTTATTGCACTAACCGTTAACACTAATTTTGGTTAACATAGTATATAGTAAAGTCCTTCTATCATGAATCCATGTTTTCTGGGACCTTGATACAGAAAAGTCGATTGTCGGCAATACGTCTGTCAATCAGCTTGCCTGTATACCTGTCTACCGTTCGGTCTGTCTGTCTATCTGTCCATTTGCCTGCCTGCCTGCCCGCCCGTTCGTCCGTCCGTCCGTCCGTCCGTCCGTCCGTCCGTCCACCTGTCTATATGTCCGTCCGTCCGTCCGTTCGTCTATTTGCCGTCAACGCTAATGTCTAAGTAAACAAGCCGATTTCTGCCACTTTTCTCCAAAAGTGATATTCCTCCATCAATTTAAATGAACTCGAGGCGCTCTGAGTTTGCAGAAAATATTTTTATTTCGGGGGGTACGTTTTATGAGACCTCTAAATTTTTGAACTTTAATCAAAATTACTAACAAATGAATGAATGAAAACCAGAACGGTATGAGTGACACTTTATAAATTTTGAAAAAATCATGTTTGTTTTAGACTATTTTTCAGTGGCAATGTTATTTTCGTGGTTTAAATGAACAATTGAAGTGCCGTGGTTTTAACGATGAAACAAACCACCACGACTTTACAGTAATATTGACTTAAATTAGCAGGTATCTCAGAATTTATAAACTCTCACTTCAACCGTACCCTACTTTTCACCCATTCAAATTCCCTCCTTAAAATTATTGTTATTACTCGCAAATCGGTCGACTAGGACCACGCATGCATGCACCCTGCATTTATCGTGGCTCAGTATCATTATCGCGGTGGCAGGTGCATGTAACTTTAATTGGGGACGAGCATTTCGTTGAGTCCGATTTATATTATCCAGGGTTGTTAGCCCTGGGTGTACGGAAGACGAAATTATGATGATAATAATGAGGGGTGAAAGAACGACACACTCATACAGACATACACAAATACACCCCTGCCCGAGGACTCGAACCGGCGATCTTCTGGTCCGAAACTACTACGGCCTTAGTGATCTCAGCCATCTGATCGGCATTATTATTATTATTATTATTATTATTA
>BOPP01000243.1:743365-775210 GCA_017312745.1 Gryllus bimaculatus
TATGTATATATATGTATATATGTATATATATGTATATATGTATATATATGTATATATGTATCGCTAGGTCAAATAAAAAGACTGTCTGCAGGAGAATTCTAGCGGGAGTTCTAATCGGTAGTTTCCGTGGTTTCTCACGGAATCTTCTCATCAGAATTCCCGACCAGTAAATTGACAAACGGGCCACAGACCCAATCTTTCCTTCCTCTTCCTTGTCCTGCCCTCTCCCCTTACATGCAATTACTCTTACTACGTGCACTACATTACTATACATGAGAGGAGCAAAGAGCTTGTCCCGGCTAAGGCGATGCCCCGATGGGGGAAAGACCTGGAGAGGGAAACCCTAGGAAGACCACGTGTAATTTGGTGACTGATCTTAGGCATCAGCGGGAGAGAAACCAATTCTTTGAAAATAGTAAGCACTACATTTAAAGGAATGGCATAAATACTACTAGAATAAGCACACGGACGCAATAATCACCCACACACTAATTGTTAACATTTCGTTCTCATATTTGCAAGAATCAATTACTGATTGGTTGATTGATTAATTAATAATTTTCCGGGTAGGTCACTTGCAGTGGTCGTGAGTAGTTAGTCCCATTAATGTATTCTTTTGTTTTGCCTCCGCTGGATGGCGGGATCCGGCGCCAACCTGAACTTCGGCTTGCGGGGATTTCCCCAACCAGATATCTCCCACTAACGTGGTACAGCCTGAGCAGGACCAACTAGAGATGAGACATGGATGTCGATGTTTCCAAAACATCCATATTTCTATAAAACATTAATATTTTAAACATCGATGTATTGATACAAATGTTTTTATAACAACGATGTTTTATGTTCGAGGTTAACGTTTCCAAAGTTGTGTTTCTGGATAAAAAGTCCAATAATTACAATTTAAAAAAAAAATAAAAATATAAAATAATAACGTATGGTACCACTGTCGGTTTGTTCTACCTTCATCGAGTAGATTACCCCTCACCCGAAATGATCCCGATGGATTGGTACTTTCTTCGTCTGTTCTCGGACCTTGGGATCTCAGAATTCTGGCTTTCGGGCGTGGAGAGGCGTTTTTCAATTCTCTTAATTTAAACTCTGGCTTTGAATTAACACTCAGCCGCTACTATTCGACTCAACTTGAACATCACTACCGGTTACGACACAGAACGAACCCCATCTCCCAGCAGATTCCGTGACTTTTCTGTTCCACATCCGTCTCCTAGACTCCCGACCATTGTCACGCAAACTCTTGCGGCACAAGGACACGCTGTCTCGCGGAAGGCTGCGAGCCAACAACTCATCTGTGTTGTGCTTCTGGTGTTGAGTAACCGGCGGCGGAGTGTTTGAGTGCAAGTTGACGCAACGAGGGGACAAGCAGGGCGATGAACCGACGGTTCTGTGTTGTGTTTACAGACGGTGACTTTCTACCGGGAGATGAAGTTTGCCTTGGGAACAGAATCTGTTGGTGGCAGTGTTCTAACATATGTGGCTGCGTGAGACATTGCTCAGTCGGGACTTGAAGTTTTAGTTTGAGAGACTCTAAAATGAACTCTGTTCTATAAATATGAAATAATTATTAAAATGTGAAGTAAGAATTTTTTTAGCAAATCCGGCCGTCTTTGGTCAACTATACCGCCTAAACCCTTCAGAGATTTTCTTCAAAATTGCTATTTCTCGATTGATTTCAAGAAACTCAATACCCTTTGGGTTTGAAATGGATATTTTCATTTTTGAAGGTACTTTACATGAAGCCTCTAGATTTTCAATTTTTTTTCGAAACTGGCTTCAAATTTTTGGATTAATCCTTGATCTCCGATAAAATAAAGGACGCTTAAAAATTATTGCAGGATTCATTTTCGTTACAATCCATGACTTTGCGAAAATTCCAAAAGTTCAAAATTGTTTTCGAAATCTTCCTACACCCACGATATTGAATATAATTATTTTTCTCTTAACGAAATCTGTCCTTTAAAAACTGATCTTCAAATAATATTATGTACAAGTTTTCGATAATGTGAGTGTTTTGCGTAATTTTGAGTGAAATATGGGCAATTTTAAACAAGTGCTTTCTCAAAAACGGCTCCAATTTTTTTCTTTAAATTTTCTCCACGTATGTATCAAAAGACGGTTTTAGGCTTTAAGTCCGTACCATCGATTAGGGAATATCAGTTTTGGAGAAAATCGTCAAAACGGACTTAAAGCCTGAAACTGTCTTTAGATACATACGTGAAGAATATTTAAAGAAAAAAATTGGAGCTGTTTTTGAGAAAGCAATTGTTTAAAATTGCCCATATTTCACTCAAAATTACGCAAAAACACTCACAAGGGTTCACGACAGACACATTACAGTCGTAAGACACGTTTTGCCGTCGATCGATTTTTCAAGGACCCACAAAACAGATTATGACTTCACAGCGTAATAGAGGAAGTAATTTACTTCACGAGCAATTTACTATCCATACCTTTAGGAACAAGATTTAGCAACGTTTCCGTTACCAAGGCCCGTTATAAGGCTTTGCGGTGGAAAGATCACTGTCTTCTACCGCAATTTCCCTTTCTATAAGAACTATAGAACACGTACGCACACACACACACACACGCACACACACACACACACACACGCACACACGCACACACACGCACACACACGCACACACACGCACAGACGCGCACACACACAGACGCGCGTGCGCGCGCACTCAAGAAAAAAATAATTTACCTCCGATGTAGGTATACATTTGGCATTTTGGATCGATAGTCTAACTTTTCCGGACAGCAAACTGTGTCCCCCATACCTAGTTTCATTCCCACTCTTGGAGGTAAGAGCGACATACGGCGAACATGTTCAGAATAAACGCAGGTTCAGAAAGTAATGGCTGAGCTATTGCGCATTGTATCCGACTTCAGCCAATAAGCGTCAGGCACCAGATTGCGTCAGGCACCAGCCAGGCGTCAGTCACAATATTAGCAGGAATTTTAAATGCAGCCTGATACCAAAATCATCACCTTGGTACAAGTCATTGAAACAGATACATGACGCACTTTTTTTATAATTGCATACTTCATTTCAATTAAACCACCATCGTGTTATTTTTGGTTGGTCACCGTTGAATATTGCGCGAGCGGCGATGGAGTAACGGTTAGCGTATCCGACTGGTATACCCAGGTTGGCCCGGGCCAGTGGATCGGGTCAAACCCGATCGAAGCCGTGGATTTTTAAGGTCGAAAAAATCCTTCGGAGAGGAAGTAAAGCCGGCTGTCCCATGTTAGTAGATTTACTTGCATGTAAAAGATCCTCAAGCCTAAATGACGCCTCTGAGCTAAATTCAAATCGCCAGTTTCTCGCCCATGAAATACCTCCTTTCTCTCCTAGTTGGTGAAAGGAGCGTAGCGAAATTTGCGTGGTCAGACGGAAGAGCGGGCTTGATGGCCCGAGTCTCGCCACGTAAAATAAAGCTTAAATTAAAAATATTGTCACCTTATGTCACATTCAAAATGTTTCTCAACACCTCTCTTTGCGACACGGTAGCCAGCGTCTTGTCTGGCTTTTCAAACGAAATGCGAGTGGTCACATAAACTGGTTGGTGACGCAAACTGTTGCCGTGCAAACATTGGTGTCGGAATAGCCCACCCATGTCTTTTCACAATGGCCACAGTTTGAGGTGGTTGGTTGTTCGATTAATGATTACAGGCGCGTCAATGGCCAAGGTCATTAGTCCCGTAAGAGTAGTGCATGTTTTATCGCGAGAGGTGGCGGTGATCATCCCCCACTGGATGATAAATCAGGCGTCAAATAATTATTAATACAGATATTTTAATTTTGAACATCAATGTTTAAAAACTTCGATGTTTATGTGGCGATGTTTTCTTAACATTGATCTTTTAGTTTTAAACTCCGATGTTTAAAATCATGGGTGGTCTTGGTGCGATGTTTAATTAACTTCGATATTTGAATTTTTAACAACGATGTTTTACATCATCGATAGTTTGTGTATGTTAATTTATTAACATCGATATTTTCATTTGAACATCAATGTGTAAAATCATCTATGCTTTTGGTGCGATGTTTTATTTGCATCGATATTTGAATGTTTAACAACGATGTTTAACATCATCGATAGTTTTGGTGCGTTAGTTCATTAAGATTGATGTTTTAAATTGAACATCAATGTTTGAAACCATCAATAGTTTTGATGCGATGTTTTATGAACATCAATATTTTAATTTTGAACATCAATGTTTAAAATCTTCGATGGTTTTGGTGCGATGTTTTCCTAACATTTATATTTTAATATCAGGCGCGGACCAACGGGGAGGAAAATGAGGGAAATTTACCCCCCAAAAATTTTTCAGTATCTGTTAATTTTAACTTGTTGCGAAACTTTTAAGCAAAAATATTTTGGGATACTCATTAAAACGAATAAATCGTATGGCAGCATAGGCTGAGGGTACCCTGCGACATTTCACACAATATCCCACGACATTTCACACAACATTTCACAACAATTCTGCAATATGACACAATTGCCCAAAACATTTTGAATTTCCCCTCCCAAAACTGGCCACTGGACCCGCCCCTTTACTATCAAACATCGCTGTTTAGAAGCACCGCTGTTCTGTTGGTGACGCCGTCTCCCTATCCTGGCCAACGCGAAGTCTTCGCGTTCCGGTGGCACGAACCGCGCGCGTGCTGCGGGAGGGGGGGCGGAGGCCGGGGGCGTTGGTCAGTCGGAGCACGCGCCCACGCAGGCCCAACGCAGGAGGCCATGGTCAAGGCCGGGCCGCGCGTTAAGCGCGCGCGTGGGTGACCACGGCCCCCCCATCCGCCGACTGGACGGTTCGGAAACGCGAAACAACGAGCACATAGGTTTGGGCTTGACGGCCTTTCTTTAATAACAGTTATCGGAATAACAGTTGACGCATAATACGAGTAACAGTTAAAAATAAGGCTGAAATGCAGTTTGTGCTATGATTCGTTCACGCACGCGGACACATTTGATTCGTTCACGCGTGGGTATCCAAGGAGGAAAAACCTTGTAGGGCAATCAGGAGGCAAGAAATGCTCTCGTGGCTCAGTGGCGAAGTCACTTGCCTTTCGCCACTGAGGTTCCGGGTTTGAGATTCGTTCACGCGCGCGTACACAAGAAGGAAAAACCTTGTAGGGCAATCAGGAGGCACGAAATGCTCTAGTAGCTTAGTGGCGAAGACACTTGCCATTCGCCACTGAGGGTCCGGGGTTTGAATCCCCGTAGAATCTCATGTGAAATTTGTTACAACAAAACGAGTTTGCATGCTTCAGAAGGGATAGTCCAATCCCTGTGAAGTGTCCTAAACCCTACCGCAATCCTAATTCCTTCCCAATTCTGTCCGCTGGGTAGTGACGCAAGAGCGCGTAGTAGGAGGCGCGTACGCGGAGATGCTACCTGGCAGTCCTCTCGACAACTGACTGCGACAAGACGCGATATTAAATAATAGATAATTTTAACACCTATAAATATAGCGCCATTATTAATGGAGGATTACTCCCAAGCGCAAAGCGCTCAACGCCCCCTGGGGCTTACAGACGCGTTTCGTCAATTCCGACGCAAAAATAAATAAATAAATAAATAAATAAATAAAACCTACGTCCGCTCAACACGAAGCTAGGTTGTCCATAAGGGAGTGTGTGTGTGTGTGTGTGTGTGTGTAACGCGGCAGGTCAAAGTGGTGAACGAGAGCGGGGAGACCGCGGGCTACCTGGCGGTCCTCTCGACAACTGACTGCGACGAGACGTGACATTAAAATTAACAGATAATGTTAATGGATTATTACTCCTTTAATATAGCGCGATTATTAATGGAGGATTACTCCAAAGCTCTCAACGCCCCCGGAGCTTAAAGACGCGTTGCGACAATTCAGACGCAACAATTTTTTTTAAATAAGTTTTTTCTAGAAAAAGTTAAGAAAATATACACGAACGATTATTTTTAAAGCGTATTCGTATAAAATTCATCGGTAATTATGCGATGGACAGACACAAGAGTGTTTTCTGGAAACGCAAACGCCGAGGGCTAGAGACTCATCCTCAACTTGGAAGTGCGTAGCGATGCGTCACTTTCTGCAGCAAATTGCGTCGGTCGTGCACTATGTGGCAAGTGACTCGTTCTCGGAATGGGCAGCGCACGTGAACGAATCGTACCATAAACTGCATGTCTATCAACAATAACATCTAAAAATAACACGTCCACGATCAGCAACCTAATACGGCTATTGCTAAGAGTTAAACCAGTAGTGCCAACACCAGACAAAACGAATAACGTTAGTTCAAAGTTAAATGTCATGAAATAACATATCCGCTGTTGTGTAGGATTCCGGGTGCGTCAACTGATAAGATCATTCGTCCCGTAAGTGTTGTGCATGTTTTCATCGCAGGAGGAGGTGGTGCTGATCTTCCCCAGCTGGATAGCGAGATCCGGCGTTGACCTATCCTGTAGATTGCGACATTTCCCCGTCCAGGTATCTCCCAAGAGCGGCTCACCGCTCCAGTCGGAACAAGGTGGGCTCCGGACAAGTGTGTTTGTGTGCGGCGATGGTGTAACGGTTAGCGTACTGGACTGTTGTTCCCAAGTTGGCGGGTTCAAACCCGATCGAAGCTGTGGATTTTTAAGCGCGAAAAAATCCTTCGTATGGCTTCCTTCGGAGGGAAAGTAAAGCCGGCTGTCCCATATTAGTAGATTTACTTGCATGTAAAAGATCCTCAAGCCTAAATGACGTAGCCTCTGAGCTAAATTCAAATCGCCTGTTTCTCGCCCTAGAAATACCTCCTTTCTCTGCTAGTTGATGAAACGAGCGTAGCGAAATTTGCGTGGCCTGATGGCCCGAGTCTCGCCACGTAAAATAAGGCATTAATTCAATTCAATTCAATTTGTGTAGTGCGTGGTAGTGTAAGAGTGTGTAAGTAAAGGGGTGGGGTGAGCAAATATCCGTGGCCTGTTTGTTAGGGTACTGCTCCTGCATTCGCCAAAGCCGCGGGAAACTACCGATCAGAGCAGCCGGCCGCTAGAATTCTCCTCCAGGCAACTCGGACTATCTATACCGAAGCCCACCAAATGCAGAGGTAATTATGAAGCAGTGAGTGTCGCGCAGTAACTTCGCCCCAAGGTCATTGCTTTGGTACGAGGAAGTCTTCCCCCTCCAACACGTCTATCTAACGATCTCTGGTAGTTCGAAGACACCATCAATAGGTCACTGCAGTGCCTGTGACTGGGAGGTCCAAGGGTTGGAGACCCAACGGTGGCAGAATTTTCGACACAAAGGAGTTTGTGTAAGCCATAACGGGCAGCTCTATAGATCTTCTGCGCATGTGCAGATGCACAAACGTGATACGAAACTTGAACTGTGCATACGAAGATGATCGATAGTGATTTCGATTGTTTTAACGTTCGAACGTGCGAAAACTCCTTTCTAGCTACATGGCTCTCGGTCGAATTCTGTCGCTCTCTGGAGGAGAGGAGAATTCTAGCGGCCGGTTGCTGGCAGGCGAATGCCAGAGCAGTTACCTAACAAACGGGCCATAGCCAACGCGCCATCTTCCCTTCATCTTACCTGGCGCCCCTTACACTTACATGCACTACACTATCACACGTGCTGGAAGACCAGTCGGCAGCATAGAGCTCGACCTGACTGAGGCGGTGTCTATCTGGTGGAATATACCTATGTATGTATGTATGTATGTATGTATGTATGTATGCATGTATGTATGTATGTATGTACTTGGCGTGACAACCCCTGAACGGGCTCAGGCCTACCGGCGACGTCCCTGCCTCGCGGCTGTAAGTTAAGTGGGTACGTGTGGCTAGCACATAGACATCCCCACGCCGTATTCCGGTCTTCTCAACCTGAGAAGTGAATTTTCTCATCGTCACACAGCAACTTAAAATGAGACATTGCAAGGAAAACGCACACTATAGTACTGCCTGACCGGGAATCGAACCCGGGGCCGCGTAGTAGAAAGCGAGCATGCTAACCAACAGCTAGCCACGAGGCAACGGGAGATACCTAGTAGAGGGAAAGTCCCCGCAAGCATACGAGTAAGTCAGCGCCGGATCTCACCGTTTAGCAAGGAGAGGCTTGACTTCTCGATCTGGTGCACTGCAGTGACGGTACGATCGGGGATGGCTTGACTTGCATCGCGTTCTGCAAAAGGTCTCGGAGAACAATGGTGGGTTTTGCCCACATATTACGCACGTGTGTTCTTACAGTGGCCAAATATGATACTGCCTGCTCGCACGTAATATTTCGATATCCAACCATATTAAGTGAGTGGCGCTTGTTAATTGTCAAATTAACAAGACGGAGAAAGTATCAACGTTCATTAAGTTTTTTTTTTATTTTATTTAATACTTGCATGTTCCTCAATTTTTGGATTTAAGCCATTTTAACGTTAATATTATGAGCCGATGAGTGAACTTTCTACGTACAGTTTTATCAACCAATTACCAATATCATTCTCTTAGCCAAATAACATTAAAGAGGCGTTTGTGTTTGTGTGTGTATGCGTGTGTCTGGGGGGGGGTAGTTACCCCAGACCCCAGAATAAATTTTAATAATGAAGGGAAATGGAAGGAACTAATAAAAAATGTATTTAGAAATACATTTCTTTCATTTTGTGCAAGTCTGGATTACAATATTTTAACTTTTAGAGCTACAGCAAGGGCATAAATATTTTAAACATTTTCTATACTTGCGGTGATTGTTGTTTTTTAGAACTATTTCGTCATTCACTAAGTTACTGCAACTACAGAACTTTTTGTACAGTCGTTACAAGTCGCTATTGAAGTCCGCGTTTGGGTAATACCTACTAATAACGGGTGGATATTTTATCGTTCGCTGCAGATTCGGGCCGCCCGGGGCTGATTCAGGTCACCCGAGCAACATCGGACTCGCTCGCCCAGAGAAGCGCCGACTCATCTGCCATGCTAACATGAAACTATCGCTGCGTTTAACTTTCCTTAAAGAAGATGCTGAAAATGGTCCTTTGGCTCGAATGCATTCTTGGCACCTTCGGAACACATTCTGATTTACCTTTGAAGAAGTCTTAAGAAATTGCTGCGATTTTCTCGCCGGAGCTCTTCCTCCGAATGCGGGTTTACTGCATAGATCTGATATTTTAAGTACGTACAAATGATAAAGTCACAAGGGGTCAGATCAGGTGATCTAGGAGGTCATAACCCACCACTAATTATTCGATCGTCACTATAAACAGTATGTAAAGTTCATGGATCAAACAGCAGTGTGAGCAGTTACCGAATCCTGAAGGTAACCATAGAGCCTTTCTTCTGGTGTCAATTGTTCGAAAAATAATGTTAACATCTCAGAGGAACCGGTGGTGTTGAAAAACATAGGCCCTATAATCCTTGTGGAGCTTAAAGCACACCAGACTCCAATCTTCACGTCATGAAATGGTTCTTTGGGAAACAGGTGAGGGTTTACTTCACTCCAATAGCGGTTATTTTGGCTGCTGACGGATCCACTCGGATGAAACCAGGCTACTTCAGAAAAAAATAATCAGAATGTGATATGGTGGTGCCAAGAATGCATTCGAACCAAAGGACTTAATTTTCGCCTTTCTCTTTAAGGTAGATGCCGATAATTTCCGTATGTCAGCACGGGAGATGAGTCAGCGCTTCGCTGTGCGAGCGAACCCTCTCTCCCCGTGCGACACGGCCTGAATCTCAGCCGAACAATAAATGTACACTCATATTAGTAGGTGTTGGACAGGGATCAGCTTTTACGTACAATCACTCTGAACATAACTTGTCATTAACAAATGTGTATGACATCCGCAGTTTTACACGTGTAGATACAGCCATTATGAGAAAAGAACTCTCTAAATTTCATCCACTCAGTGATTTGTACCAGCCGTAAAAGCAAAGATAACGATGCTCAATGTTTCAATGTTTAAAATTGAAACATATCCTAAACGAACATCTAGTTTAGTAAAAAAAACATGATCGCTTAGTAAAAAACATGATTTTTCTCTTTCTAGTTATGTAACTCCAAAATGAAATGTTCTAAAGCCTTAAAACCTGTAATTTTGATGCTGTGTGTTTCCAAGACACTTTCCTCGCCATGCTAATCTACAGGATTATACCTTCTTGGACACTATTAAATTTTTGCTGGTTCGGCGCCTTTCCATACTGCCCCACCTGTTAGAGACGTGCAGATTCTATGGAATTCGACTGAATTGTTTGATATTCTATGAGACTGAACAGGTATATATCTCTCTGTTCGGTATAAGGAGAGTTTGTCTTGACAAGGGTGTATTGTTTGTATTGTTAAAATACGTTCACTTTGTACAATTACAGAGGCATAAACAAGTGATAGAGGTTAAAGAGTCTTGGAGTAAAAATATATATAATGAGCTCAATGTGGAAAATGGAAGGATTGAGAAGGGAGTGAGGTTTAACATGCGAGAGTTCTCGCAGGGATACGCTAGTTAATTTATAACTATAAGATTTAACTGGCAAAAGAAACATGAAATAGGAAATAATTAACCACAATAATCACAGTTATATTTATTATAACATACTCTACGTTAACTTTCGGGGAACACTTTTCCCATCTTCAGTGCGTCAATGACATGGAGAGGAAAAAAATAGAAAATAAAATATAGAAATATAGCAAAATTATGAGATAAAATTGACAAATGAAATTAAATAAATAATAAATCAATAAAATTAGAAATTACTCACTGCCTGAGCAATGTGGATCACACTTTCATTTGATTTATAAAACAAAAATTGTATGTGGACTATTAGTTATTAGTTCATATTTTAATTGTAATTATGGGAATCTTTCATTTGCAAAATGTAAAAAACGCCGATGACAAAACATTGATGTTAAAAAATCAACCAATTAAAAATGTACTAAACATCGCCGTTTAAAACATCAACGTGTCTAAAAAAAATCGTTGTTTTGAAAACATCGATCGGTTCTCCGCGCATTAACATCTTTTCCGCGTATGAAATGCAAGGCTAGGAGTAGGAATTACCAGGTACCGTGACCATCTTTTAGTCGGGAGTTAGTCTACTCGATGAAGGTGCTGCACACAGTATTCGCGTTGTTCGAACACTGAACTCACAGAGCTCCAATATTATTTCACATTTTTAACTTGTATTAAAGAGTTGCTTTTTTTCATTCACCAGCAAAATATCGAGCTCAAATCGTCGATTTTCATAAATGTTTCATTTTTACCGTCTCGTTATTCCTTACACAGTATAGAGAAATTATTGTAATGCTGCAGGGGAAAACACGGCGAATTTTCGACACAAAAACTCTTATTGCCGGGCCCTGGTACCGAAAACGTGAATAAATGTTGACACTACATACAGTAAATTACTTCCGCTAAAACGTTATGTAGTCATAATCCTTGTTTTGTTGGCCCTTGATTAAGAAAAATTAATTAATGGCCAAACCGTCCGTCATCGAACAACGCTAGCGGCAAAACCGATTTTCTCCAAAATTGATGTTCCCCAATCGATCTGGCAGACGTTGAATTTGAAACCGATATTTTAATTTTGAGGGGGTACTTTACACGTAGACCCTTGCATATTTTCAACAAAAAATGGCAACATTTTGTTTAAATTTATTTTGTCCTATGATAACTAAAGGATGCTTAAGAGAATAATGCAGATCTCGTTTTTATTGAAATCCCTGATTTTTCGAAAATTGCAAAAGTATATATCCATGTAGTCAGAAACCATGTTTGTTGGGACCTTGATACCGAAAAATCAATTAGCGGAATAACATCGTTCTGTCAGTCTGTGGGCAACTCTATAGCAGCTCAACCATTCAGCCTATTTTCTCCATAATTTATAATTCCATCTGTAACATATAAATAGCAGTTGTGTGTGTGTGTGTGAAATCTATCTGGTTGCCCCTCACAGAGGAATGTGTAGCTAATGATTATATTTGGTGGGAATGTTCCAGATTTCAACCTGTATTTGTGAGTTATGTCTGTTACGGAGCCCTCACAATACATACACGAGAAAGTTAATTTGGGGAGGGGAAAGAACTGTACAAGGTGAATTCTGTTAAGTAAAACGTCATTTCTATATCGAAACTTGAACCGTAGGCCTGGAAAGCTCGCTATTCTCTAATAATTGTTCCCGATAGTGGGATGACAAAGGAAGTTCTTAGAAGTAACATCTTTCTAAAGGCGGCTCCACATATTCGGCATTCGCCAGCTAGTTTCCGCTCGTCCAATCCCGAACAGCTGATGTGTTCGGCGAATGTTCGCTCCCTTTGATGTGCCCTAAAGACCGACACGCGGCGAGTAGGGCGAATACCGAATGTTCTGCGAGTCGCAAGCAACCCGTCCACACAACTCCGGATTCGGCGAGCGGTTGCTCGGGATTCGCCGAATGCTGCATGTGTGGAGCCGCCTTAAAATAAAGAACGGAATATCTATGACATTGACTCGGTTCAGTCAGAAAATACTCTCTATTTTCCAATGCGGTACGATCAAACAAGTGACAGCGGTTGCGAATAAATAGACGAAAATCACGTAATACACACACACACACACATCACAAACAAACAAGAAAGACAAAAAGGGTACTGGAATATTGGGGAGAAGGTCATGAATGCCGTGCTCTCTGGCTGCGCTACCCTTCTGTAGTTTCTATTTTGCTCACCCTAAACATTTGTTCACAAACCGCCACTGCAAACAGGAACACAGGAGTCACACTTCGTGTCATAAAATCTCCCCTAACCTCTAGCAGCCTCAACCTTGGAGTGAAAGTACCCAGTTTCCGGTCTGTTTCTTTTTTCCGCCTCAAGCAAACGGGTTTTCTTTTCAACGGGTTCTTTCACAGCTGACCGGCGGCAGAGGGAGTCGGCCCGGGAGATGCAGGCAACGTCACAGCCGCCCAAGTCCTAGTATTTCGGCCACCGACCGCCAGATGTCGGGACTTCATAGCGCTGGAGTCGCCGTTACGTGTCCAGAAAGTTGGTTTCAGCTGACTGGTTGGTGTGGGGTGTTTGTAAACAAGGCATTTCGAGGTCAAGAGAGTTCATTGACGATGTAGTTACAATATGAATTTTCACGTAAATTCCAAATGAGTTAAACAGTATTGAATACTTCAGCCTTCCAATCTTGCGTGGGAGTTGGTTAATCGTGTTGTATTAACTATTTTGTTTTTTGGACAGTCAAATTAGTACGTAACGAAAATTTGGAAAATCTTCTATACCCCTTCTCTCCCCCGTGGCATGCGATTGAATCCACTTCCCCTTGTAAATGCAAGAATTAAATATAAATTAAAGCTCACTAAAAAATTGTATTTATGTAAATTTAAAAAAAATATATAGCTAATATTTTATGTTTTAGTATAAGACTCAAAAAAGAAAGTATTTCAACAAATGTTCAAAATTGTTTAAAAAAATATTTCAACAAATGTCAATTTAAAAAAAAAAATATCAATGTTATGCAACTAATGAAATACCTCCCCACCCCTTTGTAATGCTGCCTCAAACCCCCTACCCCCTCTAGCATTATGTAATTTATGGACAACGCCTTACTTTAGTTTTTGTTCATGACTTCGAAAACTATTTAACTCACTGCAGTTACATTCTCATTACTGTTAATCAGTGCAAGACTCAATGGGTTGGAGAGCCCATGTGACTTCATGCCCCTTGCAGCTGATGGCTCATATTCTCATTTTTTTATAGTGTTTAGTAACTTTCTATACTAACGAAAGTTATTAAATATCTCAATTGAATATGTTATAAATAACTATAAAAACAACAAATAAACATAAATCTTACTTTCAACGTAGATAGAAACGGAATTTATTGTAATAAGAAAAATCAAAGTATATACTTAGATGTACATGTGCAAGCATATATATATTTCTTAAATATGAAATAATAAAAAATTGAAAATGTGAAAAAATTTTTAAAAATCATTAAAATTGATCTGTAGAATAAGCATTTGTCAATTTCCAAATATAAAAAGTCGCTGTCAGCCATTGAAATGGATTGTAAGCAGCTGAAGGAAAAACAACAACCACCCTTCCATAATTGAGGATCCATATCAGCACTAATTGTAACCTTAATCAGTTTGATCAACTTTCCTTTTATAACATGAAAGATGCTCCTAACTCATATTCACAATAAATTAATATTATTATTTGTATTCTTTTCTTCTTCCAAACTCCACTTAAGTCAACGATAACATTAATTCCACTCTCCATGGAACTCACATTACTTCCTGTAATTTTAGTATTATGAATTTAGTATTAGCAGCATAGTGTTTCTAGACATAACATGCTGTCTTCTCAACATTTCATTACTGTGAGAATATTGTAAAAATAATGCAGTTTTGTACACCCTGAAGTTCTTGTAATAGTTAAGGTGATAAAGTTATGTATTAAAAGCATCTTTACATATTTAGAAAAGAAAGAAGGAAGAATGAAACTTTAAAGTTCTGTGGATTACAAAAGAATTCTAAATACATATGGAAATGTATAGAAATATATGGAAAGAACTAGGTGTGCAAGAATTTGAAAGAAAATATATTTAAACCTTTGTTGCCCATAGACTATCACAAGTGTTTGCTATAAGGTTTTGTAAGAATTTTTAATCCAGTCATAGGAATGCATACATTTCACTTAACAATTATTAAACTGTTTTGAAAAAAAAATTAAAATGCATTCCAAGTTATAGAACTGCACTTGTGATGCCTAATGTGAACTGCATCAGTTATGAGAAGAGAGTAGATGTGAAGAAAACATATTGAAGAAGATATGTTTTTCTATGCAAAAGATCTTGATACTTAATTTTCAGGGATATTGCAAATGATGATTAACCATTACTTTACAGAAAACTATTTCCTTTCTCTTCAGTGCTAGAACAGTAAATTTTGACTTAGATACGTGTTTTAATATTTGATTTTGTGATTTCAGTGATGGAGAAACAAATGTACATTTTGAATGCCATTTGGTTTAAAATCATAAAGACACACATTTCTTTAATTATAATGTGTTATTATCCATAGAATAACTAATGGATGCCCTTGAAAAGCAAATGTTCTATGAAGAGCAAACTTTTCCCTTCCTCCTTTGAAAAAAGTAAGAATGGTGACTTATAATGATACGTAAATACGGCTTAAAATGATTTTGATGGGGAATGGATGTCTTTAGTTGTGGTTTAGGAGGGGTTATAAAAACCCTAACATGGTACAAGGATTCTGAAAAATTTTTGCTCAACTGTCTCTCATTTGTTTATATGGATATTAAAATAAAGAAATCTTGTCAAAACAAGCAAACTAGATGTGATCTAATGGAAATTTGAGTCAATAGTGCTAGGCCACTATGAATTTCTTTACAAGTCGTTTTAATTAAGCCAAAATGCGGAAGTGTTTTATTTACTACCATGTGTATGTGATCAATTTAACCAAGATGCAGAAGTGCTTTATTAATAACCTTAACTTCATGAGCAATTAAATCAGTTAAACTCCAAAATAATTTTAAGGAGGGCTAATTTAATTATGGAAGATTTCTGCAATGTTGTGGGTATATTTCAATCACAAATTTCAGGATTAACCTAATTAAATATTGATCAAAGTCAACACACTTGCAAGATAATCATACGTTAAAAAATCTTTAGCAAGCTAAAAGTGACCAAAAATATCTTAAGTCAAAATTGACAATCAAAATGTGACAAACACAATTATTAGGGTAGATTTAGTAACGTGAAAACACTAACTGTACCTTAAATATTTGATAAAATAAGAAAACAAAACAATTTCAAAATTAAGAAGAAATTGTAAGATCTATGAAAAGGCCAAGTCTGGGATATCTTCTATTGGCAGAATTATATCAACAGGAACATGTGAACTATTACAGAGTTCAATTTCTAAGAATATAATCAAAAATGTTTGCTTGACATATTGGAATCATATCATTTCAGAAGATCAATTTATACTGTAAAGTCTAGAATCAGCTTTCAGGTGAAGTTTACATCAATCATTTTTCAATAATTCTGACCTGTAAAGCAGTATTTTGATAAAATACATTTACAACACCAATATGTTTTACATGCACATGTTAGAGGCAACTCTTGATTCCAAGAACACTTGATTGAGCATGTTTGATTCAACCTGCCTCCCCCCTCTCAAGTCTTCAATAGCATTTTCTAAATGTTGAAAATCATGTATGAATAAAATCGTTAGTAGTGTGAATAGTATATTATTAGTTCAGGCGGAAAAAAAAACTCAATTATGGTTTTGCAAGTACTATTTTTTACTGTAGTGTTTTTGAAAATGCAATATGCATCTGTGGTTTGGTACCCAGACAGAAAAGGATAACAATTAGTGTTAGAAAAGAATCAATTTCATTTCTAAAGAACTTCAAATAGTGTGATAGAGGTGGGGGTCATTGACCCAAAAGCTGACATACATTACATGTTACAGGTTGTTTACAATTATAAGAGTCCAAATGATAATTTATCCATTCAATATCATTGTTAAAATGAATATTCATTTGCTTTTTGATGCTCTATATAGCTTCTAATTGTATAGAAACAGTTATACAGCTGAAAATATTTTATTTGGCCTTAAAAGTGTGTATTGAATTCAATCTAAGCCATTTGGCAAAGTGTTGTAAAATAATGTACACACATTGTAAATGACTTTTGCAGTTTTACAAATAGCTTTGTAACAAACTTCAGAAAGAATGATGTAGTATGTGAATGAGTTTGGAAATAAATTCGAAGAGGATAGTGATTTGTTCGTCAATTCAATCACCATGTCTTGTTCTAATTTGAAACAAATTGTGAACACCACTTTGACGTGAAATTTCTAAATTCCTTATAGCTCTTATTAGTACACAAAGTGTTTGATGTACAAGTAAGTATTGAATGCATAAATCTCACTGGCATTAATACTAATAAAACAAAATGCATATCATTAGAATGAGATAACTCGCTCTTGCATGGCTTGGTGAGCCATGCCGAAAAATTCGACAAGTGAATGAGGTTCCATTTGCTTGGCTGTGAGTGAAAATATTTATTTTTCTTCTCTTACTAAGTGCAATGCTTAATTCTTATCACATTTTCACTTGGGAATCAAACCTGTCAAGGACAATAGAATGTGAGGGGTTGCAACTTAGAAAGAGAAGAAATCAATAATATCTCTCAACTTAAGAGTTAAGTTTATTCAATTCTTTTCTGAACCATAAAATTATCAAAAATTAAGCAGAAATACATCACCGACAGAGTTGTGTAACAATTCTAAAAATAGTCATATTTTACATTAATTTTTGGTAGAAATAAGTTTTACCAAATCGAATATAGTTGTTGATTGTATAATTTCTTCAGAATTCAAATATTAGCCTTGTTCACAAATGCAAATTTGGCTGCTTTATGCATAACATTGGCAAGACAAATGTATAATGTTGTAATTTAGAGGATTTTTTGGTAATGTAGTAAGGATAAAAGTAACTTCATAGATGGGGAATTGTACCAGTCATTTCCCCAGTTGTAGAACACCACTCCGACACTGAGCCAGCCATTTGCTGCCCTAGCTTTTCTCTTATAACAACATATTAACAGAACTTACCAACAACATTAACTCGACAAAAATTAATGACAATATAGTTTCAGGCACAGGAATTATGGAAGTCTTTTACCTCTGTTCTACTACTCTTAGATCTCAATTGCCATTAAAATAAGTTATATGCTCTCCAATGCAATAAATTTAATCTTCATAGTTTGGTCTAGAGTACATAGTCTTGAAAATCATCATTAGATATCAGTCGGCACGTAGGGATGTCCATCGCCATCATCCTCTCGAGCCGAAGCACTTTTGACACGAAATTTAATGTTTCCACAGGTGTACCTATGTTCAAGTTTATGTATGTAACACAAATATTAACAAATGTGTGATAATATGAAAGTGTTTGCAATTGCCAAGGGCTACGTTTTATCAACTATTTATAGTTGTTTATTGATGCATGTAGTAATATTAAGAACCTGACTTGAGGACTGAATTGGATACTATTAAATCTATTACGATGAGTAAGAAGAACAAATGCCCAGGGGAGTTCAATTCATTTATTGCTGAAAACTTCTCAAATTGCGTAAAGAAGAAGAAGGTGATGTTAAGGCACTATTTCTGAAATATTTTGGTGGTGAATGGGAACTTATTAAAGAAAAGAAATATGTACTACAAAGATTTATTTACCGGTATTAAGAGACAATTTAAATGTAAATTCACAAGATGAAGATGGAAAAGATGATCTCTGTGAACCAAGAACCAAAACATCTGATTTTGTGGTTTAATTTTCAAATTCATTTTTACCTACACTTTGTAAAATAATGTACCTCTGTGACATTTCATATTGTACTCAACATCTTGTAGTAGACCATATTGTGCTTCATCTCTTACCTCCTCAGTTGGGTATCAATATTCAGTAATATAATTTACATTTCCATAAATTATAAAAATAACAGAAATGTTAACAATAACCACACTATTACCTCATGGCTTAGATATACCCCATTTAACAATTTGATATAATTTTAATTGTTTTCTATTAATGAAGACCAGAATAATTTTAATAATTTAATGGTCGTATTAGTTTTGAGAAGTTAATTATCATTTTTATAATTACATTGTGATAACAGTTTTCAGTGAAAAGAGGTTGAAAATTCGCATTGACAGAAGTGCTTAAGCGCCAGTTTTTTTTAAAAAGGGTCCAAATTTTACAAAGAAAATTGCCATTTAGGACAAGTTTTTATTGTTGCTTAATAATCTTAAAATAATATTTCCACTTTAGAATTAGGAAACCGAAAAATTAAGAAAATGTCAAAAAAATGAACTTTGGGCAGTGATAGATAGCAGCTGGCAAGAGTATATGGCAAGTGGGAGAAGCTAGTCGAGACCAAAGGAATAAAACACTAATGTCAGTTCCAGTCTGAAGCACCACTAGTTATTTTACATCTCTCTGTCAGTAAAGCCATTGCCCTAGAAATAATCACACTAGTAAACCCTAATAAATAAAGAAACAGCAAATGGATGTGGAAATGTGTGTTTGTAATTCTGCATAGCTCCTTAAAGAAGGAACAATTTCATTTCAACAAACCTGGTATAATACTATATGTTATTACTACAAACAGGCAAAAATATTATAGGGAAAGACAAGTCAAGAGAGTAGAGGGAAGCAACATTTACAAACAAAATTATTGTGCATTCCACAATGCAGAGAAAGTGAACAGAGCAAACACAGTGAGCAAGACAGCCACAACTGTATAGTATGGGTACGTTGCATAAATTCTTGGGTAATACTGAATACTTGTTTGCCACCAGATAGAGCATACAAAAAGATAGAATTTGTACTTGAATATAAATGTACTAAAAATAAAGAATTTGACCTACAGGGTCGTCTATAAACTACATAATGGTAAAGATTAGGGAGTGGGTTTGAGACAGAGTTACGCTGCAGAACATAGGAGTAGGATGGTATTGATTAAGTGTTAAATAGCATTAACATATTTTTTTTATTTTTCAACATTTGATAAAAGAATTCCTTTTCTGAGTCTTACACTAAAACATTTATATATTAATTAATTTGTTTTAAGAATATAAATAAATTAATGTTATTACATGGAAATTGTTTACAAATGGAAATACTTTTTCAACAATTGTTTACTGAATCTGCAAGATTAAATAGAAAATATTCAACGGATATGTAGTATATTCCAGAATCCATTTAAACTGGTTACGTCGACTCTTGCTTGTGTGTGATCCAAGACGGCGTGTGCACAGTTTGGGAAGTATTTATATTATATATTGTACACCTCTTCGTGTTATTTTTGGTTGGTCCCTTTTGGAAATTATTACTTAATTTCCCATTCAAAAGGATTATCAACTTTTCTCGATCTCCACACGCAACACTGCGGCCAGCGCATAGAGGTGGGCATGGGCCAGCGTCAGTCTGGCTTTTCAAACGAAGTGCCGTGCCAGTGTTGCCAGATATGTTTAGAGGGATTCCGCCATGTTCGTTTCAGTTTCCGCCGAAAATCCGCTGAACTGGTTTTAAATTTCCCGCCTAAATCCGCTAAACGTAAAATACATTCTTTTTCCATATTTTAGTGTTGTTTTAATTTATTCTATTAAAAAAATATGATTGCGAAATATAGTGTCTTTATTGAACCTGCAATTCAATTTTTAAATAATATAGAATGCATTACTTGGGTGAAAATTTGCAACATAATAACAATTGATTTCAGGTATTATATAATTTATTATATAAGTATTATATTATTTATTCCTGCTAGTGTATATATATATATATATATATATATATATATATATATATATATATATATATATATATATATACCATGGATTTAGAAATTTTAAAAATATACTCCTATTCAAAACAACTAGTTAATAAAAGTTAACGAAAACTGATGCTTTACTAATTTTACTGCTATACTAACTTCATTAATTTCCGCCGTTTATTCCGCTGTCCGCGAAACTATTTTTTCCCCCGCCGTTCGAGTTCAAAATCCGCTGAAAACGGCGGGAATTCCGCCGATATTGCAACACTGGCCCGTGCTGTGGTCACGTGGTGCGTGACGCAAACCGATGTTGCGCAGAACAAGCAAACTTTGGTGCGCTGTAGTATTCCACCCATCGCGTATACGCCTCATTACGTCAACAATAATATAAATACTCCACCAGTTCGCTACTTATCGCGATATGAAACGGCGTCTTCTTTTCATATTTAGAGCTCCAGCCTTTCAGACGCGTGTTGGCGCCGGCGTCCACCAGAGTGCGCACGGCAAACTCGTCGTCATTATCTGCGGCGAAGAGCATTGGAGTGGCTCCGCCGAAAGTCTGCGCGTTCACTTTAGCCCCCGCCGCAATCAGCAGATCCAGACTCTTTCTCGTCACCAAAATCATGCCAAGAATAATCATTGCTGTCCGTCATCACCCATCAATTATTATTATTATTATTATTATTATTATTATTATTATTATTATTATTATTGTTGTTAATATTTTATAAACTTCAAAATCAAAGGACCCGATTTCGAAAAAAAGAAGAACGACAAACAAAATTGAATGTTTCTTCAAATAATTTTTCATTTCGAAGTTATTTAATTAATGCTTCATAATGTGCGACCCATGGTCTCACCCTCAAATGTCTTATCTTTTACCGCTTCAGCATTAAATACAGATTAGTTAATATTAAGCATAAAGTAGCAGAAACACAACTATTTGTACGTCATCCACGGATCGCGAGCAAAACTACATAAAATATAAATATTAGACAAAATGTAATACGTTCGTCAAATTTCTTTGTCAAAGTTTCCTTCGTCAAAGTTCAATGAACTTCCACAAAGTTTTTCATGAAAGATAGTTGTCAAATATCTATCACAGTGTAATACCCATAGACATATAGTACTTTAAGTGTATGGTAAAACCGGCCTTATACATAGAAAACATATTTGTCCAACTTCCGGTGTCGCGATATGGATTTTTATTAGGCAGATTAAAAGCCAATAGCGTATAGGTATTCGGAAAATTTAAAATAAACACATGCGGAATTTTTAAAATTTCGCTTCATTTAATACTTTCAACCTTAACTTATGAAAAATAATTATAAGGATATTCTGGAGGAAAAAAAGGCAAATTATAGCAGTAAAATCTAGTTTTCATGGAGCATATTGACATTACACAATTTTATAATTTGAACAGTATAAACACTTCGTATTACAAAAGACGATTAACACAGTAGACCAGTCCAAATGCAACTTTGGTTGCTTAGAGACGTGGCAAATTAATGTGTAAACTATTAACTATTACTTTATTACAAAGCACTATACATGAACAGCGCTTGAAAGATACAAATGAAAATATTAGCGCACCTTTGCAATTTTATTTTGCAATTAGGAAAGGACGACATGAGGCAGATAGGCCGAGTAACACAATCATACGAGCAAAATAAATCATTTTCACCATACTCTAATACTTCATATTCTAATTCTTAGGCAGCCTTACTGACTTACACGTTATTTTATAAAAGTATACAAATCACTTAATGATACATTAGGATTAGTAGTATCTGATGAGATGAGACGAAAGAAATTTTTCTTAGAGGGATATACATTGTTTTCTTAGGGGGAGTAATTAATTGGCCGATATGAGAAATTTATTGTGAGATCTCCAAAATTGAACAGACTACTCCAATCGTGAAATTAAAGTGAAATAGTGTTAACTCTACATGCAAAATGCCCCTATCAGGGCGGTGTATCTCAAAAAATTTATTGTTTTTTCTATTTCATTTTTCTTACCGCTTCTCCCTACTGGCCAATCATAAAATGGTGGCGGTATACTTCATCGATCGTTATGACGCATGTGATTTTAACATAGTTTTCTATTGTTTTCATTATTTGACGCATTTTGGAACTGTCGGACATAATTTCACTCGTGGAATAGTCCTATTCCAATTCCGAAACATCACTCGTGCTCTGGAAATTCTCAGATAAATCCCCTCCAGGCTTCGCGAGTCAGGAATTTAGCGACAATTTCTAAAGGGTTTGTGGTATTACCTACCATAAATCTCTTCGGTAGGAATCTGTAGAAATTTAAGTTGTACGATAAATCTTGGCAAACATTTGAAACGAAAATTTTTTGTCGATGGACATAAATACAACGATTTATCTACAGATAAATCAACAAAGATAGCGGAGGTCTGATTTTCACTCTTAATTTTTGAAATTTACAAAAGTTTGATTTTTTCGGCGACTTCCTGAAAATACAATATTAAACGAAATATAAGTTTTTCCTTTAAACTTTTTTTACTGATAAAATAGATTTTTTAAAGTTCTTTTGTTAATTCAAAAATTACACAAATGTATTTTTTAATGTCGTTAATATTTACATTAAGAACATTTCTTATACATTATTGCATTGGTGAGTACAATCAATCATCGAGTACAAGTAATATTTAAAGAAGTTTCTCGAAAATCGAAAGTTTTGGGTAAAATTGAGCTTCAGAATGTGCATTGCTAGATACGCTCAAACGTTATTTTCTTAAAAATGTCTCCTTGTTTTTCAATGAAAATGTACTCACAGAACAGATTTTATTCTTTATAATATTCTTATTCATATTTCAATTCTATGAGAGATCCAAATAATTGAGAAAACATGAAAAAATGTTTTTTGGTGCCAATAGATGGCAGCTGACAACAGCGCGGGGGGAAAGCCGAAAGCAGAAAGCCGGGGCCTAGACTGAAGAAATAAGGACACTAGTACCTGTAACTGACTTGATACAATTTACCTGTCTAATATTTTGTAATACTTTTACAGTTTGAATATCTTATTTACAGTTCGAAATAGTCTGGTTCTTAATGTGGCTATCTCGTGCGCACGTCAGCAGTGGCAACAACCTAACTCGTCATGGAGAAAACAATAGCAAATTAAATTATTTTAATAACCTCAAAATACAAGACTTTGGCGATACAACTGACAAATTCTACCCCTCATGACCGAAGTAGTTATGAACATTATTTCTGTTATTTTCTTTCATACCATTTTTTTCTTTTGTTTGATCGATTCTTTTACGCCATTAATTGGAACATTACAGAATGTATTGTTGGGACAAGTAATTTGTGAACAGAATACTGTTCAGTTTCAGAACGCAGTATCTGCCATCGAATTTAGCTCCGAGACTAGCAGCGTGTTAATCATTTAACAATGCATTTAATTGATTCTCCATTGTCGTTTTAGTGACTGCTAGAGTGAAGCTAAAGAATTTAGTGAAGCTAGAGTATCTCAGCGAGAAAATGAATTGAAGGGAGAGCTTTTGCATTTTAGACAGGGGGCCAAAACATAATAGTTTTTCAGCTCGCTCTAGTGCCTTAAATCTTTCGTCGTTTGATCAAAGTTTTATAAAACAAAAAGTATTTTGTAGGAGGTCTTGCTTGCTTCAATTTTGTACATAAACGTTGTTTCCAAAAAGTGCATTGTTTTCAAGATACACGTGAATATCTGAAAAATATTTTTTTTTCTTTATAAATTTTTTCAATGACGTTCACTTTTTTCGAGATAGCAATCCTTGTATAATAATTTATCACTCAAAAACATTAAAATCAGCGGGAAAAACTTTTTTCCTGAATCGGCTTCGCTTGAGTAACAATAGACTGGGCTATTACGCAAGACCGGAGATTTCGACAATCTGTTAAATTTTCCTTTCGCGTAAACACGTGGTGTGCGACTCCTAGGATAATTAATATTCTTGTTCAAACAATATTATCAACAAGTTCATCTTCCATGAATCTAATGAGTGATTAAAAACGTGGGCTCGTCCGGGATTTGAACCCGGGACCTCTCGCACCCAAAGCGAGAATCATACCCCTAGACCAACGAGCCGCTGTTATCTTCTCCGTAGTGACTCATTACCACACTATTACCGGACGTACATATCAGGCAATGTGGCCAGGTACTAGAGGTTAGTCAGTGGAATACAATTCGCTCAATAACTCGTGCTGACGTATATTCTCGTGCCAAAACGTGCTATACGAAAAACCAAGATTACACAGGCAAAAAATACAAAATTGTTCTTGGGCTTATATTACATTAATGCATAACATATCGGTGGACTCCCCGAATAAAAATATGTTCCAAATTCCAAATTTTTCAAATTTCTTTCGTGTATAGCCAGTGTTTCGTTTTTGCATGAAGTCAATGAATTTATTTAAATGTTTCTCCCCCACTAAGTTGAAATACGGTTTCCTACACTTTTCGAATCAAGAGAAGAAAAATCTTACGAAATCTGCGCTCAACCAATCCTATTTTGTAGAACAATAAGATGTTATGAAATAGTAAGTATGACACGTTTTCTCAAATCAACAGACTGTTGTAGTGTTTTAAAACCCAGATTTGCACTGAATGGAACAAAAACCAGAAGATATTGCGTATTAATTTTTCAAATGTAACACTGGTTGTCGCCACATAACGTTTGTTTAATTATGTGCCGATGTTATCGTTCAATTAAAAATCAACTGCTTTATAACGCCTTTATCTTGTTAGGCTTTCATAAAAACGCTTTTATGCTTCATTATAGCGAATGCACTGTAATGATTTTATTAAATTACACTCTCTCTTAAGCAAAAGAAAGTCGTTATTTCAACAAAATAGCTCCTTTACTTGGTAAACAAATATTAAATATCTGAGCGTTCTTCTTAATTATACTTAATATAATGCAATATAATTCTATATAGAATGTATTTGCTCTACATCTTCAGGATATGAATCTAACTAAAAAAAGTGATTTATGTCGGAGATTCTGTGAAAACCATCTTCGAAAATTACCTAAGCTTTCAAACATTTCTTTGGTCTTCTAGATTCAAATTCCCCACCAAGAGATATTCATTTAGCTGTTTATATAACATGATTATTTGATAGACTAGATAGATTTAAATTTATTTAGAAATAAAACCTAGGCGACGTATGGGGAAGAAGATAATCTGCGCACGTTTTCTTGAGTTCCAGAATCCCTTTCCGTCATTTTAACTATAAATAGTTAAAAGACAAGTAAAAGTTAAAAATAAATAAAAATAAATTTAAAAAAATGCAAGATTAGCAATATTTGAAAAAATATACATTTTCGTTTCCGAGTTATAGAAAAATTATTTGCACCGGTAAATGAATTGCAAGTATGATTTTTCTGCATTGCTAACAAAATAGAAACTCGCCCTTACCTCTACTCCTACCATTACAAGCAAAAGAGTTCAACAAAACGTGCGCATAATGAAGCTATATTTACGCCCAGAAGCAAAACAAGGGGTCATCTCAGCTTATAATCTTCTATAAACTTGTATTATTTCAGTCTCGCACTGGAATTGATCAGAAAACTATCGTTTATTTACGGCAGGGTCTTCGTGGTGCTACTTGCTGACTTGTTCTAGGACCTAGAGGAAGGTTGGGCAAACTGGAGAGCCATTTTGCCTGAGAAAATAGGGATGGGAGTAGTTGGGTTGTGAAGCTTTGGTTTTCAGAATTGGGTAAGAAATAAGGGAACTATTTCGAACAATGATCACAAAATATAAATCTACAACATTTTGAATGTCACTTCATGAATATTGTTGATATAAATATAAAACACGAGTTTCCATTAATAAAAAAGCATTTCTTCTTATCCTTAAGAAATTTAGTCTTCATATCCTTATAGCTTTGTTGTCTCAGTGTCAGACAAGTGAAAGGCAAAAGATCGCATAAAACAACTAGCGGCATCTGGTTATCGCTTACGCAGGTGAAGCAAAAGAGAAAGTTCTCTGTAGTAGCAGCTGTACACAGTTTTCGGCCTCGGAGCAGTTCTCCAAACAGCGGCTCGTTGGTCTAGGGGTATGATTCTCGCTTAGGGTGCGAGAGGTCCCGGGTTCAAATCACCGGACGAGCCCGTAATTTTTCTAGCGAAGTTGTTAGGTTTATTTCAAAGGATACTTGCCGTACTCGTAATGACATAATGAGGAATATAAGAAACATTTCCAATGATACTGTATTTCTCTTTTATTCAGATGTAAGAATTGAAATAAGAAAATATTTTCTACTGTTCTGCAATTTGGCTATAGAAAATGAAACAGTTGCATCTGAACGCGTATGATGCACTTGTCCTTTCCCGCAATATGAATTTTTCACGAGAAAAATGAATTTTATGAATATAGCAGAATATAATGGTTAGATTTGTGCATCATTGAAAAGGTGAAGTAGATCCCCCATTTTATTAACAACAAAACATTATCAGTGCTTGTGACTCATATTACGGAGATGAAGAAACCATGATAACGCGTGTCCGCGTTGTCTACCTGATAACCATTTGATAGGGGAAACGAATAGATATCACGATGACATCAGTTAAGTGACATTCGTGAACACAACAGGAAGCGTATGAACATCAGCGTCTTATACATATAATGAAGTGACGCATTAAAAGTAGAATCTGCGACGTACAATAATATAGACATATGGCATGCAAATACTGTTGTAGTTCTCAACATTCAAAGTAAAAATGAGCTTGCAATGAGAAACGTTGATAACGAACGTTTACCGAGTTCAAGACATCTTACGCATGCCTGTCTCTCCGTCTGTCTCTCTCTTCAAGAAGGTCCAGCATTGCATCAGAAATGATATCACTGTTTTGCGAGGAGATCGCCAGATTGTATCCCGCGATTTGTTTGCCTCGTGAGGGAGTGAAAAGGAAGAGCTCGCCGAGACATCAGTATATGTGCGGGATGTGACAGTTGAAAAGTTCTATTTTCCATTGGCAAATTAGGAAACTCTATAAACATTGTTTCATGTCGTTCAATATTAAGTCTCGGAGACTAATGAAATAAGGGAAGGTTACACATTCTGAAATAATACAATTACAAACCGCTGTTATCTAATTATTATTGCCGTTATTATACAATATAAATGTCACCATCCTGTGACCTTTTTGGACGCGTTGGTATTCTTTACGTGTGCAGAACTAACTTCAGAGCTCCAACACATCTAAAAAAGGGACAAGGTTATGACAATTGTACAAATATTAACCAAAATACTCAAGTAATTTTAAAGTGTGTATACTACTTTCATTCAACATAACTTGTTTTGTTGGAGAAATAATGAATATGCTTGGTTACTCGGCATTAACATATTCTTAGCGTTTTATTAGGAATCCTATTTTTCTTTCATTTGTATTTATAGAGTAAAATTTAACTTGTTCTAATCTCTCGGTGCCCGTACATTATTACACAACACCTAGCCAGATCACATTAAACGATTAAATTCAATACAAAAGCTCAAGTCCCAAGTAAAATCTTTTCTATTGCACAATTGTTTCTATACAATTAGAGACTATACCGAGCATCCAAAAGCAAAGTAATATTAATTTTTACAACGACATTTAGAGAATTATTTACCATTTGGATTGTATAATTCTAAAGAATCTGTAACAAGTATTGTACTTCAGCTTCTGGGTCAATGACCCCCATTTCGATCAGGTTTTAGTCCAGTTTCCCTGATCCTTGAGCAAATGCTGAGATTGCCCTTATTTTGCTTCTGGGCATAAATGTAACTTTAAATTAACTTTTCCATAGCACGTCACACACAGCTTTTAACTGTTTTTGGCGGAAATGAATGAATATAATATTGCTGGACACAAAAAGAAATGTTTCTCAAAATATAGCAAGCAATCATTCGAAACTACATTTTGATTGAGATTATATGTAAGCAAAGTAAATGAAACAACTCACTTTACAACAGTATGAACTTTTTAATCGCTAAGTACAAAGAAACCTTCCCCGTTACAAATATGTGCTGCGCAAAATTGAAATCAGGGTACAATATCCCAGAAACACAACCCATTCTATTCCGTTTAACAGATAAAAAGTTAAATTTTGTCGACCACTGTTATTGCTTATCTTGAGTTCGCAGGATAATCGAAAACACTTACGGAAGTTTGGCATCGCGATTTCGGTATTGTATACCGCAATTAATATAATGTTGATCGCGTCGTTTTAGCTTGTACTTTACAGAATTCTTCGCGCACAAAAATCACCAAAGTACTCGCTCACTGAATCTTTCGATAGTGAAATTCAAAGGTGACTTAGGGAGGATACATCAACTTCAACAGCGTTCGTCAGGACAAACTTAATATCGAATCTAATTAGGCAAGAATTTTGAGACTGTTTCAACAGCGAGATATCAGTACTTTGGTGGGAGAAATGCGCATTGAACGTGAATTGACGAAGTTTAGGAACAGTAATTTCGTCTTATTTAGCTAGAAGTCATGTAATGTAAAAGCATCTAATAGATTGCCTTTTCATTTGTTAAATATACAAAAATTTAAAATATATTTATAAAAGAGATTTGATTGAAAATAAAATTATAAATTGTATAATGTAGTTTACTTGCATCAATCACGGTTTTCTAATCACTGTCATCAAGAGTTCTACGTTTCCTTGGCGGTTCAACGTCATTCAAAAATTGAAGATCAAAATTCCATAGCTTATGTTTGTAAACTTAGTCGTTGCCTGCTCCTGATTTCTGGGATTTGTTACCTTATGTCATTTCCTTCTTGACCACTGCTCTGAATGAGTATTTTCTTCGCAACGGTATCCCTGACTGCAGACTGATCAAATTCTTTGTACTTGGCAACCAATTCGACACAAGTTGCATCTTTTTCGTTTCTGTCTGAATAGTTTTTGCATGAGCAGCATCTGAACATTTCAATAAATTCTAACAAAAACTCGGACTGGTATACCCGAGTTGGCGAGTTCAAACCCGATCAAAGTCGTGGATTTTTTAAGGCTAAAAAATACTTCGTACGCTTTCCTTCGGAGGGGAAGTACAGCCGGCTCTCCCATGTTAGTAGATTTACTCGCATGTAAAAGATCCTCAAGCCTAAATGACGTCTCTGAGCTAAATTCAAATCACCTGTTTCTCGCCCAAGAAATACCTCCTTCCTCTGCTAGTTGGTGAAAGGAGCGTAGCGAAATTTGCGTGGTCAGACGGAAGACCGGGCCAGATGGCCGGCGTCTCGTCACGTAAAATAAGGCATTAATTCAATTTTTTTAATTAGGGAAAGGTCAACTTATACAATTTTATAAAAACCCATTGACACGTTTGGTAAACCAAGAGCGCTCTCATTTTTCTATTTACAAAAAAAAATTATTTGTGAGATCTTTTTAAAAATGTCATGTTTCTCACCTTAAAGTTTGAACGCATATTTCGTAATATTTTTTCTTCCATTTCCCCGAACACTCAGTAATGTCACTAACAGACACCATTTCTACGACTCAGAATTATTCGATGTGGGATAATATTTTCCTCTAACTGAACACTATACTTGGGCTTTTATTCCATGGCGCCTGATGGCTTGTCTTCTCGATGGTACTTCTTACGGCATTTCGGGTCTTTCTCGGTCGTGCCGCTAGATATCGAATGATCGCGACCATATCGAGCAGTGCTGGCGATCATGCGACATCTAGCGGCACGATCGAGAAAGACGAAATTCCATTCCATCTTGAAGACAAGACCTCGCGCGTCAAGGAATGAAAACCCAAGTATAAATAACGATATTGAAGCAAAATGTTTCACATACAAAAAGAAACCATCCTGGTTTTTTTCGTGGTCAGCAGCTGACTCATTCGCCAAAATAAGCAGTTTTGGATAATTCAGAAAATTCAACCGCGACTGCTTGAAATATTGCAAGTGAGGATTAGATAAAATACCTGAAAAGGTGCGCATTGTTTCTCTTCAGTAGCAGGGAAAATCTGTAGACCCATGAAAATGTAGCTTCACTATGAGTACGTTTTGTTGAACTCTCCTTTGCATGTAGTGAGTAGAGGGAAGTGCGAGTTACTATTTAATTAGCAATACAGAAAAATCTGTAGCTTTTAATCATCTTTCAACTATTTATAGTTAAAATGATGGTAAGGGATTCCGGAACTCACGAAAACGTGTGCAGATGATCTTCTCCGCCAAACGTCACATAGTTATTGCTTTTTTTTTGACTAAATAAATGAACCCCAAAACCCATTGAGACGCAAGGTAAGACGTTTGAGCCAATGCTTTGGAGACCTAAGGTAGTGAAATGACTTTCCTTTATAGAAATGAAATGTAGGTACCTTTCCCTCCACTTAAACAATAAATGACTCCTTATTTGCTACTAACATGGTAAATAGCAATAAAATCATAAAAAAGAGGGAAGATTGACATGTTATGTTTTGTATGAAATACAACTATGGCATCAGCAGTAGCGAAGGGACATATCAGGTTATGGAAAAAATGCTACGAAATTAATGTGCAAATTTCAAAGTACAAGGGTACTACATAAGTACAAGGGACTAAAGAAGGCGCCCTAACAAAAGAGAAGGTTTGTTAGGCTGAAGAGATATTTGTATAGAACCAGGACGATGGTTTATACCAAAACAATAAACTATTAAGACATTGCAAATAATACAAAACAATACATAACAAAATATAAAATAAATAAATTTATTGCATTGCTATAAACATGAGTTTACCCCATTGTTACCTCCTACTGTAGAAAAAATTATTTCTGGCACAATTGAATTACCTGTGAAATTAATGTAATATATTATAGAACTAATTAGTGGATGTTATATGTATATGCCATGCGACACCCAATTTCCAACATAAAATGAAAACAAACCATTTATTCTGTTCTTAGCGTGGTATGTGATATTATTATTATTATGATATTCGAATGGCGTCTCCAAGCGAAGGTTGACTGGCGGTCAATATTCCCCTATGTCTCACGAGCTGCGGGGCACTGTAAAAGCAAGAAATATCAGAGGAGCCCACGCTCGCTCTTCGTGCCGCAAGACCGTACTCCATCAACACATCTCTGCCTGATAGCGTAGGCCGGAGCTCCGATGCGTGAGAATCGGAGCCCCGCGGCTTGCCATCCGTCAGCAAGAGATAGATAAGAGACGACGCGCGCCTCTGGAGGTCAAGCCAAAACTATCCCGTTCGTACGGCTGGGTTGAAATGCTCTGGGAAACCTCTTTCCCCATTCGTATTCAAAAGGTTAACGGAGGTTAACTCCACGGCGCGCAACGCTCCTTGAAAGCGAAGACGCGTTGCGTCGAGATAAAACGAAACTAATTTTTTTTAAATTTCCGCTGAATCTTTGTGAGGTTGCTTCCGATCAGTGTAGTAAATGTTTTCTCGGAGTTTTTTTAGCTCGACGGCGAGATCGGCGGTACCGGCCTTCACACCGCCTTACAGGGGTACCGTTCCAGACGGGACTCTCAGCTCGCAACATGTAGAGTAGTGGGTGC
>BOPP01000243.1:775535-797646 GCA_017312745.1 Gryllus bimaculatus
TCAATTCAATAAGGAGAGAAGAGGGGACAAGGACCAAGAGCTAACCGCGCACGCTCCTTTCGCCTCTTGTTAGGGTCTGAACACGCCTTACAGTAATTGGAGACACCCATCAGAGCAGCCGACCGCTAGGATTCCTTCGATACAACTGTTGAATCCAATCGTTTCCAAGCTAAGGAGGAAAATTCGACTGTCTTGACTCGAAACTAAGACTTCTCGGAGTGACAAAGGTCATGTTGGCTGAGATAACTTACCAGCTTTTGGTGTTTGTTATGAAAATCTGTTTTTCAATACCGGCAAATTAAATTATATTTTGTCATATTCCTGTTTTAAACTTTTGCAGATTCTTTTATTAGCATTTGTTATAAATGAATACGCGTTTTCGATTAATATGTCAATACATCAAAATGTAATTTATTTGAAAGCATTTGGGGGGGGGGGGTGGACATAAATTAGAAACACTAATTATAATCCAAATAAAGTGATCGATACTTAACAAGGACATGCAATAACTCCAATCTTTCAAAAGCTGTCAATAACAAGGATTACTGCATGAAAGGAAATGTTGAAACAATATTTTCTGAGTAACAGTTTTTATTCAATTTTGTTATCACATCACAAAATATTTCTATAAGCAGAAATAGTTAATTTATGCACGGAGTAGCGCACAGCAATCGACGGAATCTCTGTGTATGTAGCAACTCGAAATCGCACTGTGTTATAGCAGAGCCCTGCTATTATATCTCTCGGTAATGCTATACCCAATTTGTTCAGAATTATGGCGGCATTAACTTGTATATATAATTATCTACGTATGTAGTATTTGTTATATTAATTTAATGACATAATTATAATATACTTATATGTACCGATCAGTGGTTCCTGGGCAGCGCTAGTTTAATCGAATCTATGCGTGTCGCGTATCTAGATGTAGTGCATTTTGGAGATTAACGCAAACTTGCTGGGAACCTTTTCAATTTCGTCCTAAACATCTTGAAAAACTTCTTCCTCTCGACTTCAACCACTATCGATCTTCATATTGCTCTGGATTGCTGTACGCACCGCGTATGATGTAAAATATATGGGTGGGCCTTTGCGCATCATATCCAACTTCAGCCACCAGTTTGCACCACAATATTAGCGAGAATTTTAAATGCACGGAGATACCAAATTTAGCACCTCGCTATAAATATTAAAACATATATGAAGCACATTTTACATAGTACACCGTGTAATGTTTGGTTGGTCACTCTAGAAAATCATTATCACTTCATGTTCGTTTCAAAATGTTTCTCCACCTTTCTCGATCTCCACGCGACATGGTAGCCAGCGTCCGAACTAGCTTTTCAAAAGAAGTTCTCGTGCTGTGATCACGTGACACAAACTGGTACACGCAAAACTCGGTGCGTTGTGGTAGCCCACCCACCGCTTGTACTCATTATGTCAATAATAATAAAAGTTCTTCACAACATTGTCCCGTACCGCGAGATCTATCGGCTTCTTATTCTTATATACACCGCTCCAACCTCTCAGGCGGTTGTTGGCGCCGGCATACTTCAGCTATCTGATGACAACGCGACATGGCGGCCAGCGTCCGATCTAGCTTTTCAAACGAAGTTCTCGTGCTGCGGTCACGTGATACAAACTGGCGTTGCGTGTTTGCAGAACACGCAAATCTCTGCGCGTTGGGGTTGCCCGCCCTTCGCCTATACTCATTATGTCAATAATAATATAAGTTCTTCACAACATTGGGCCGTACCGCAAGGTCTCTTGGCTTCTGATTCTTATATACACCGCTCCAACCTCTAAGGCGGTTGTTGACGCCGGCAGACATCAGCGATCGGATGACCATCTCGTTGCTATTCTCCGCAGCCAAGTGCAATGGCGTCGCCCCTTCGAAATTCCGTGCGTTTAAGTCGGCCCCCGCTTCGATCAGCAGATCCACGCACCGACTGTCACGAAAATCGCCAACAGAATCATCGTCACTTAACTCTTCGTCGTTTTCCCTCACCGGTCCGTCAATGGCCAAATGCAGCGCAGACATGCCATTCAAGTCGATCGAGTTCGCGTCGGCGCCCCTAGCAAGGAGGAGCGACACGATCCTCGACACATCGTTACCCGAATGGTCGCCGGACAACAGCGCGATAGCCGATATCAACGGGCACTTGCCATTGGCGCTCGTGTAATTGACGTCAGCCCCGGAATCTAGAAGGCCGCGGACCTCGTCAACACTGGTCGCTTTGCACAAGGCCTCCCCCAAATCGGAAGGAGCCGCTCGAGACATCAGCATCCGCCTCTCGACTTCTTTCACACGACGGTCCAGCGCGACCCATTCTCGACGCCGTCGATGCCTCCGGCGATGTCCGACGACAGCCGCTTCCTCGACCGCCATCGACGCTCCGGGGGCGACCCTGGCGGCGGCGGCGGGCTGAGGCGCGGAGGAAGTAGAGGCACAGGCGGCCGAGGGGGAAAGGGGCGCCCCTGGCGGCGACGTCTCCAACCGCTCCACGAGAGCCTCCACGAGAGCCTCCACGCGCGGGAAAACAGTCGCGAGCGCTCTCTGCACGGACTCCTCCAACTTCCCCATTCTACCCTCCAGCCGCTCCAACGCCACCTCACTTTCTGTTCTCGCAGAGGATGGTCTCATCGTCTCCTCCACGGGCTCTATCTGGCGAGTACGAGCAGCGTAATCATGTTCCTGCAATTCCACCTGCCCTCGAGCCCCCTCGCTTTCTCTCCTGGCCGCCGCAGGACATCTCACTCGCTCTTCTACCGCAGCCACCCTGACCCTCCACCCTCAGCACTCGGCTCGATCCAGGATGTCGCAGGGCCGCTGATGACGCCGTCCCGCTTCCGCAGCTTTGCTGCTCCATCAGGTTCAACGCCTGTCGCCGCCCTCTCCTCCCTGCAGGCGCAAGGGCGTCCTGCAGCCTGCGCTGGCGCTCCTGCTCCTGCAGGCGGAGGCTCTCCTGGAACGCGCGCCAGCCCTGCGCCACCTGTGGCAAGGCGTCGCCGACGCGCCAGCGCCTGCTTCGGTTCTGCGTCGCCATTTGCCGAGGTTGAAGGTTCCTGGAAACAAATTACAGAATACTTCCAATACATCGCGTAAGTTATTTGTTTTGAGACACAATTTGGTAACGTTCGCGTAGTGGTGAATATATTGGACTGTCAAACCCTAGTTTGCGAGTTGAAATCTGATCGAAACCATAATGTTTAAGGGCGAAAGTATGGTCCGTATGCTTCATTCGAAGGGAAAGTAAAGGCGCTAGTCCCATGCTATAGATTTGGTGCGTGTAGATCCTCAAACCTAAAGGGTCACCGAACTCAAACATAATGGACTGCTTCGTCGCCCTGAGAATACCTTCTTTCGCAGGTAGAAAGCGAAAAGAGCGAAAAAATAGCCTTGTCAGAAGAAAGAGCATGTCATATACCGTGCGAAGCAAAGGCTATTAAAGGCAACACTGGATTGAAATTGAAAATAACAGTACTTTAATAACAAATTTAAAAAAAACATTTTTTTCAATTTAATGGCTTTACTGTGTTACTGTTTCCTTGTGAACGAGTAAATTAATTTCGTTAGTTAATAATAAGCAATTTACATGTTTTAGAAGTGTTTTACGTTTCTGAAACAAATTTTTGCATAGAAAGTAATTTTTCCAACCAGTTTTTGAATGCTAATTGCGGCTCAACCATTCAGAATATCCGAGTTCAGATAGAGAAAACCTCCTAATAGGCCAAAATGTTTAAAACTGTCTTAAGAACTTATTTTCGGAGTTTCGACGTTTCCTCCACGGACACCCTGGATATCAACTTTAATTGAATATTTACTGAGCGAACTATTCAAACCCTTTAACTATTGTCCCTGAACCATATGCATGAATAAATTATTACCTTGCAGAAAAAAATTACAATTTTCTTTGCTACACACACACACTTAACAGTAATTTGTGTTTTAGACGTAATAAGTGTCTATCAATAGACTAATTTTATGTTGTAACATTGACTGCAGCAAGGGTAATACAATCTGTGACACAGCCTTACATTTTTAAAAAAATCTTTAATTTCCAATTGTAATTAAAAATCCGCATTCAGCTTGCAAATGGTTCGAAACTTGTATGCATTCAGCTCAAGCTTGCTTATTCATTACAGAATTATCTCAATGATTCCATTTCATTCCTTCTATATTGTTTCTAGTAGCCGCATTATCTGTCACCATGCTGTTTACCTCAATTCAGTTCAGGTGGTGTTGAGGTGGTCTGACAACTGAAAACCACTCTCAGAATTTTTAGTGTAGAATTAATAAGAGCCTTAACCGGTACAATAACTTTTAGAAACTTCAAACTAAAGATGTTTTATTTATATGCTACATTTCCCCTTAAAATGATACAAAATTCCCCACTTCTCTTGATATGCATTTAGCAATAATTACTTCAATAACGAATTCAACAAAATTTCCAATTAATCGAAAGGCCACCGATTTTGGGGAGATAACACACACGTTTACTCCACTCCATTAAATGGTAGGTGGCATAATTTCACAACAAAAACACTTTGAATGCCTTGTAAAAACTCTTAAACATAAATTCCGTGGTGGTAGCAGATATCTTGTGGTAATCCATAATATGGTAAAGGAAATTTTGTGATAATTTTTATTAATAATTTTGCAGAGCTAACTTTCGGGAAAACACTTTTCCCATTCTCAGTGGATCTCTAGCAAAATGGAGAAATTAAAACATTAACACAAGTTTATCCACTGAGGATGGGAAAAGTGTTTTCCAAAAATTAACCCTGGAAAATTATTAAAACTTTTGTGTTTATGATATGGCAAAGGAAATAATCTCTACAAGTTCACTAAACCATGATGAACTGCCATCAATAGCTTCCTGTATACAGTAAAATTACAATTTTGGAGTCGTTAATTTGGGGTTTTAAATGTTGAAACATTGCAAGACTTCTGCAAGTTTTTTTTTAACTAATGATATTCACGTTTGCTAAATTAACATTTAGTGAAATATCAAGAACTTAATAATGATAATATAATAACAATAATTATAATAATAATATCAAAATGTGTTTTATATGTCCCATTACAATGATAAATATTTAATCATAAAAAAAAGGAGAAAGAAAGAAAGCCACTCCAGATATTGTCTCTGGAAGAGCACAAGTTCTAGATTATTGAACTCCATCTTTAATGAGCATCTTGCCACACCTCACTGACAGAAATTGTCAGAGGCACAAAATTGTTAAAGTGATTATTAATGAAAAAATGGATGTTAATAGTGATAATAATGTAATTTATAATACATTAATCTAATAAAACTTAATTTCTTTAATATTGTTAAATTCTTTACATTTTTTCAAATATTATTTGTTTTTGTCAATAATCATTTTAAAGACATCAATTTTGGGCATGGACTAAAATGTTATTTCTTCTTTTAAAAAATTAAGTGTGCCAAAAATTGACATACTGAGTGCCATCCAGAATCCTATTTAGTTTCTTTTTTGTATTGGAAATCAATATGTTAACTTCATCAACATGAGATCTAATTAGTTCTGCAACACAACACATGCATCAAATAGGTTGGCAGTAGTATTTTTGGATACAACACCTGCAGGGCTTCTGCTGCCTGCACATGTACGGAGCTGCAGTAGTACCAGAAGGAAGTTCTTATTAGGTTTATCTTCATCACACTACAAAAATTTCCTTGTATCATTAAACAATTTTGTAATAATTTGATGGTTGCATTTGGGTAACACTTCACAAGTTAACAAAACAGACTTTCACTTTTAACTGTTCATTAAATTTATTACAACGTTCTCAATATGATTTCCTTCCACCTCAGGGCCACATTGTGACTGTCAGATTTTTAACCCAAAGAGACAATTTACAAAAAATTAGTAGAGGCTTGTGAGTGATAATTGGTGAAAGAACAATTGTTAACAGCCCTTTCTGAGTAGGTGCATGTAGTTCTAGCGAAAGGTTTCAAGGCCAAGGGAGACCTCTGAAAGATGCAAATTGGGTGCACGATATCACGTGATAAAAACATCATTTTCACAAACCAATATTCCTTTCTGTTCTCTGTGATACTAATGCTGAAAACACCAGAAGCTATGCACTGCATTGTTGCTTTGGCCTTTTGTATTCATGAATAAACTCATTTCAATGTGATGCAATAGTGGCATTTTAGAGAGAAGGCTTAAAACAAAATGTTTAAAAATGCTGAATTATTTTTCTGGGTGATTTCTTATCTAAAACATACAGGAAAAAGAAACAATTAAATTTTAAAAAATGTAGGAAAATGGAAAAATTCAGTAATGTGTAAAAAATATGTTATTTTGGTTAAAATAAGTAAAAATATGTACTTTTGGGTAAAATACGTAAATACATGTACTAAAAACTCAACATTTTTCAGCACTAACTGATATGGAATGTGAATGTATATTTGATTAGACTTGACAGGTATGTGAGAAAAATATACTACATAATTTTCCGGGACTTAATAATAATACACATACAGGGAGAAACCTTTCTTTGAAACATGGGTCCCCCAAGGAATATCTTCCGCCTCTTGTATTGTCTAGGTGCCCCTGGTTTTTACACACATCCTAAAAGCAATACCTAAGACCTTGATGAGCAATTGACCACCATTGGCAGGAAAAAATGGTATTCAATATTATTTTCCACATCTTTGCTGGAATTTGATCCATTTCTAACAGCAATAAATTCATTGTTTCTCTGAGACTCATTTCTGGCAGTCCGATCTGTTTGCGTCAATAATTTCTAATGAAAAATATGTATGATGATTGGCATTAGCTAAGTGGTAGTAAAGAGTTAAGATTAAAATCTACTGACTACCTGGCCAGCATCAATACCTAACATTTTTTGTCGATATATTTTTTCCTCTCTGAAGTGAAAAATTTGAAAATAAAATTCTGCAGCCGTAAGGCAACTCTATGCAACTTGTTTCTTATAATTATTTGTTGCAGATAAAACCTCTTTAGGTGATCATTTATTATACTTGAACTTTTATACATTTGAAGTTCTAGCAATAGGGATAAAACACATTTAACTCATTTGGCCCCTAAAACTATTTTACATTGTCAACAATACAGGCAAAATACATTAAATTTAGTATTTAAAAGCATCGCTGAAATACTTTGGAAATAAGTACTTAATAACATACTTAAAATACATTAGGATTTGAATTGCTAAATACATGTGTATTTAAAATATTTCAAATACTGAAAATACAGTAAATACAAAAATTTTGCATTATATCTTTTTTATTGCAACAATATATTGTCATTGTTAATTACAATAATTTACTAATTGACAGTCATAAATTCCAAACAATTACTAAAAAGCTTTGAAGTATAAAACACTTTCACTTATATTTATACTTCCACAAAAACAATTTCAAATATACACAAATGATATCAAAAATATGTCCAAACAAACAGAATTTCCTTTTAAAGCGACTAGTTTTTCAAACAAATCATCAGACAACAAACCCATAGTTGGCAAATGTATAAAACTCGCAAAGGAAAACAGTTGTTAAAGTGACCCTGAACATGAACTAGTTGTAAAAGGAATAAATGGTTTTTATTTTTTTTTATTTTTAGATAAATACCCAGAAGTTTTTATGATTCAGATTTATCACATAAAAATGAAAAAAATGAAGAGAATTCAAGTTCAACAGCTGAAAGGAATTTTATTTGTTTGATTGGAAATATATATAATAATATATATATATATATATATATATATATATATATATTATATATTATATATCACACACACCACACACACACACACAAAACAACATACAAACACACACACACACATACACAAACACACACACACATACAAAACACACACAACACATACAAACACACACACACACACATAACAAACACACACACACAACACATACAAAACACACACACACACACAAACAACACACAACACACACACAACACAAAACACACACAACACACACATACCAAACACACACACACACACATACAAACAACAACAAAAAAACAAACACACACACACACACACATCAAACACATACACACACACACACACATACACACACACACACAACACACACACATACACATACCACACACACACACACACACACATACACACACACACACACACACAACATACACACACACACATACACACACACACACACACACACACACATACAAAACACACACACACACATACACAACCCTGTGTGGTTGCCGGGGTTTTTGTTAGAATAGCGCCACGGACTCCCCTTTCGTAAAATAGGCGACTAAAGGAGCAGCTTGTCCGCTGTCCTTTACCCCTAATAGCTTACTTTCCCACCTAGTTTTCCTCCCTACCCACAAGAATCCAAGTAGGTGGACTGAGTAGCTTATGGGATCTTGCTCCCTATTCCCTTTCGAAAATCTCCTCCTCACCTTCCTTCCCAAATTCCATCTCTGCTGCGCAGGTAGCATATAAAACGCTAAGGGAAGGTCACCACCCGGAAAAATAAACCCAGTAGATGGGTATAGATGAGCCTCAAAACTTACTACCCCAAGCGAGGTAGAGCGTTCACGCCGAATCTCGCCACCGATTCTGATCGGGTTGAAAGCCCCGATATGTCGGTGCCGCCTCCATGATTTGGGAGCCATAGCTTCACAAGTGTGTCTGGAAGAGAATAGGAGAGTGAAGTTTCTGGGAAGTTGGGGAAGAAGATCGGATCTCCTGCATTTGTCCTCCAAGGATAAATGTCACGGGGAGATAAAGGAGTATGTCAGTTCCTATCCGATCTGACTTTGATAGATGGTGGGACCAGAGGAGCTCACTATCTTAAACAGCTCCGAAGACAGTCGAGGCGAAGACGCAGACTTCACCTAGACATGGGGTGTCATCCGAATACTGATTGGTTATGGAGGCCATTCGACACAGCAGCAGGAGTGTGCAGACTACGGAGGACCGATGTAATTGCGCGAAGACTGTTGAGGCGCGGACACGGACTTCACGCTGACGTCGGGTGTTTTCCGGAATTCTGATGATCGTGGAGGTCCTCGGGGCGGAGTGCGCAACCGCAGTTAATGATTTTGATTTGCCTTAGGACGGTGGAGGCTGGAACGCAGGTTTCACCACAGACTGCTGATATGTGCCGAACTGCGATCTGATCGATTGTGGTGGCCCTTGATAGCGCGGCGCGAGTTGCGGACCACATAGGCCGGTGACGAACTTCGTCGAGGAAAGAAGAGGACTGCTGAAATCTACGGCAAAGTGCAGAGAAGAAGCTATCAGAAGTCGGTGCAGGGAAGGAAACATTCAAACATGCTGAGTTTTCGCAGGCACTGCACAAACCGCTGATGAGACACCACACCAAAATCATGAGATGATTGCCATGGCTAGGAGGAAGAGACGGAGGCCCGCGAAGCCGCACTCCTTCGCCCCGAACTCGTGTATTGTTAAGCAAATGACGGAGCGCCCTTCCTATGCAGATATTCTAAGGCAGATCCAAGCGGCGCACCCAGCTCTGAAAGATGCTGGTGAGAACGTCGCCAAAGGTGAAGGAGGGAATGCAGCCGATACCTGCCTGCTGGCAGTTTGCGGAAATCTGCAGCAGGCCTCCGATGATATCTGAACTATATCCAAAAAAACTGGGCGAGAGCAGAGATAACGACGCGAGAGAGACGAAACGACTCTCGCGAGATTTCGCGACCTTGACAAAGCTGAACAAACGGCGGCTCCGAAGTCTTTGTGATGCTGTAAGCAGGAACTGAAATCACCTTTGAGCTAGAAAGTGTCATATCCCGTACGGAGGCTTTACAGAGGCCACACAAACTGCAGTTGGTTGTTCTACCGACGGACTGCCAGGCAGGCCATTGAGGAGCGGCCGTGTTTCGCATTGGGTGGGTAACACTGCCGCGTTTAGAGAGAAATAGTAATTGTGCGAAGTGCTTTCGTTGGTTGGGTCGTTCGGACACCTTGCGCGCGACTGCCAAGGGACGACAGCGTTCGGAAATCCTGTCACCGATGCGGAAAGACGGCCACTTCGTCAGGCTATGCAAAAGCCGCTGAGGCGATGTGGTTGTGCTCTGCCAAAAGATAAGGGGAACCACGCCGACGGGGTTTCACGTTGTCTCGCGTACCAAGTAGCAATGAGGCAACGACGATAACAGAAAAATGAGAGTTCTCCAGCTAAATTTGAAATCATGCGAGGCGGCCAGGGACCCTCTCACCCAGACGCGTGCGCGAGATGAATATAATGTTGCAATACTCTTGCGAGCCAAGTACAGAAATATTGTCGGTCTTCCAGTCCTGTGGGGTTTCGATGCGACTAACCGAGCTGCAACGCTATGGATATGTGGTAATAGTCCAGTCCAGGATGTTATGCAAGTCTCCAAGGGAGATTCACCTGGATCAAAGGGCTTCGGTGTTACTCTCTATAGGTCGTATTGCTGCCCCACCGCAGTGCATCGCTTGAGGAGTTCGAGAATTACTCGATCGCCTTAATACGATTGACGCGAGAGAACGAAGACCTTCTTATTATTGCTGGGGACTTCCATGCATGGGCCCACGGAGTGGGGCAGCGAGTAACGAATCGACGGCACGGGTGGCTCTCCTGGACAGCCTTGACAGTTTGGATGTCTGCCTCTGCAACACGCGGGGAGTCCAGCTTTGTAGATGAATGGTCGCAGCTCGGGTGCGTTTGCACCTAACTTTCGCTCTGTAAAAGCATTGCTAGACGTATTGAATCGATGGGAGGTAGTGCCACCATTATACACATAGTGACCACCAAGCTCATTGTGTATGAACTCCTTAGTGAAAGAGCAGTGCATGTTGAGCTCACCAAAGGGCTAGAAGGAAAGCCTGTTTGGACCACAGGACGTTCGACTTCGTGATTCCTTCATTGCCATGATGGAGGGGCAACCCTGAAGATATGTTTGGGCCCGTTGACTCACTTGAATACATTGTAGAAACCGTTATGAACCGGTATTTGACGCTTTGTTGATGCGTCAATGACCAAAGGTCCAAAGGAGAGAACACCGTCCTCCAGTCGTACTGTGGACTGGACGAACGATCGCGGAACTTTTCGCAGGGAATGGCCACGAACACTTAGATTGCACAGCGCGCCTGGAGCCGCCAAAAACCACGAATTTCTTTCACGAAGCAACATCTGGACGCCAGAGAGCTTTCACCAAAAACGCCATTAAGATTAAGTAAGTTGTCGTTGCTGGAGAGCAGCTAGCGAGGAGGTGGCATGCTGGACCCCTGGGGACGCCCGTATAAGCTGGTGACGGCCAGACTCAGAGGTATTGTTCAGGCGGTGACCAACCCCCACTTGCCCGTTTGCTTGGGAAAAGTTGTAGCTACCTTGTTTCCTCGCAGGTAGATATGTTACAACCGAAGGATTGTCTTGGCAAGATCTAAGCGATCGGTTCCGGGCCATCACGTTTGGAGGAACTTTCCAGAGCTTGCGGGCAAGCGTCCAAGATTGCAAAGGGCCCCCCGGGATTAGATGCGGGTCCCCAAATGTAGCAATTAAGACCGCTATTAAAGACTCGGCCCCGATTCTATTCTTGCACGCATATAATGCATTGCATACGGAGGGGAATTTCCCCCCGTCGAGGAAGCAGCAAACACTAGGTCCTTCTTCCGAAAGGGCGATAAGGCCACCTACTGACCGGCAGGCCTATCGGCCAATATGCCTTACTGGACACAGCAGGCAAAGGTGCTGGCAGCGGATTATTCTGCAATCGTATTGAGTCATTTACAGAGGGCTCAAGGATTGTGTTTGATAATCAGTACGGCTTAGAAAAGCGAGATCCACGGTAGATGCTATTAAGGCAGGTCATCGACATCGCACGCGCTAAGCGCCATTTGAAGGCAACGATGCGAAAGGCGGTCCTATTTAAGTATTGTGCTATAGTGACCCTAGACGTGAAAAAACGCCTTTAACACTGCAAGGTGAGCCCATTCTTTCTGCCGCTAACAAACTCTTGGAGTTCCAAGGTACATCTCGAACTTGGTAAAAAGTTACTTTAAGGAGAGAGTCCTCTTATATGAAACTGCTGTCTGGAAGTACAATCTTATACGGGTCACAGGCGTTTGTCCCACAAGGTTCGGTACTTGGTCCGATGTTGTCGGAACATATGTATTGACGCCGTGTTGAAGCTTCGAAGTTGCCGGAAGGCGCAAGAACGGATTGGGATTCGCTGACGATGTTTGCAATTGTCGTTGTCGGGCACCCAATACATCGAGCAAAGTCACGCAGTGTTGCCAACGAGGCTGTGCGGAAGATTCCGGCGGTGGCTTACGTCGGTTAGGGCTACAAGATGCCGCCATAAAACAGAGGGCTGCGCTGGTGAACGGGCAGAAAAGTGACGAAGAGAGTATTACTCTCAATGTAGGAGGCGCAAAATATCCTCGCAGCTGTCAACTGAGGTATTTGGGCGAGTGCATATTTGACGCCGAGACTGGCTTTGACGAGCACTGCGCAATGCTCCGCAGGAAGAAAAGCATCTCGCTATATGGCATCCGCATTGGTCACGCATTATGCCTAATGTAGGGGTCCCAAACTGGGCAAAGGAGCCGGAGGCTGCACTGAACTAGCGTAGTAAATTCCATTCTTTCTCTTCGCCAGCCCCTGGTTTGCGGGCTGATGCCATGGGCATTCAGTTTCATTCGCCCGTGGGGCTAAGTCGGTGCATTAGAAGGTCGCCTGGCGGCGTTGCTCGAGACGTTTCGCACCGTATATCCTATGATGCTTGTGTGTGTTAGCAGATATGCCTCCGATCGACCTCATTGCGCAGGAGAGAGCTAGTACTCTATTTTTGCCAAAGCGGGAGAGGGGGCCTCAAACTGGAATATCATTACGAAGAAGAGAGATGCGCGTGACAATGGACCAATGGCACGCGAATGGAGCAATCATCAACTGCGGCGATTGGACATTTCGGGTCATTCCCGACATCATGACGTGCGGATTCAAAGGGGAACATTGGAGAATTAGATTTTAATTCTAACTCAAGATTGGCTGACAGGCATGGATGTTTATCCGGCAGTACAGCTCCCGATCCGGCTGCGGACGATAGCTCATCATTGCCCAAGGTGTTTCCGGTGATTGAAGATGTAGAACACATGTTTCTTTCTTGTCCACGCTTCACAGTGGAAAGGGAAGAACTTCACAACTCCTCCAAGAGGAAGTGGGACCCCTGAGACCATCGTCACTAAGGATGCTTGCTGACACAAGAGAAATTGGAGTGCGTAGCCACCTATTGCCGCCAAACAAGGTCCTGGAAGACGCTCCGCTCCGAGAGCAGTTACGAAGAAGGACTCCCTAATATTTCGGTGACGGTGCGGAAAAAGCCATCCTTCCTTCTCGCCGATGCATTGAAAAACTGACGGGCGGTTCCGCGCGCGAAGGGAATAGCGAGGAAAGGAGGGGTTTTTAGTGCGGTAGGCATAGGCTAGCTATGAATCCCACCACGCAGCGGGGGTTTGTTGCGGGCCCCGCTTGTGTCCTTTAGAAGATTTCTCGCCTGCCCCACGTAAAAAAAAAAAAAAAAAAAAATTACAAACAACACACACAGTCTACAAATAGACCAACGAGTGTACAGCACACACGCACATAACAAACACACACACACACGCACCATACCAAAACACACACACACACGCACAATACAAACACATCGACACAGTGCAACACTTGCACATACAAAGCACACACACACACACGCACTATACAAACACACTACACTATCAGCACCATACAAAACACACTACACACGCAGCATACAAACACCACACGACACATAAACACAACACAGGACAACACACCACAACATACAACACATCACACTACATACAGAACACACATCACACAGTACAACAACACACTACACGACAACAAACAGCACACCACCTATTTTTATGATTTAAATACATGTCTAAAGAAAGCCAAAATAATGGTTTTCAAATACCAAATGTATGTAACATAGAAGTATTGAAATACTGCCCAACCCTGCAGGTAACATCAATTACCTACTTTTCTTGATACAATTTTCAGAACAAAACTAAACCCAAACTTGTCTTATGTTTATTAAACACTCTTTCATTTAAATTCTTGTTCAATTAATTTGCTTCAAGTTCAGATGATTTTATATAATGCTGCTTGATATTTTTATTTTCTTGTTGATCTTTAACAAAATAATTTTTTTCTTGCATTTACTCTCGGATTTGTTATCCAATCTATAACTACAAGCCTACTAGTTCAAACTTCATTGTCAACAAAGTAACTACTTTTTGCTTACTACTCTTCCAACTGTTGGTCCAGTTGCAAGTGTTGAATTTCCCATTGTTATTTTATACCCGCCAAAAGATTTTGAATCGTAAGTTGTACTCCACTGGCATCAGAATTGACAAATATCACATTAAATTCATTTCCAATTTTCAGTTTCAATTCTTTGGTGTCCTTTATGTACTTCAAAACGCGTTTGAAAGCTTTCAAATAAATATACCTTGGATCATTACTATACTAAGAAATTTTTACTGCAAGTGAAAGCTAGTTCTACTTACAAGATAACCAATGTTTCCTAATATTTCTTGACATAACGATAGGTGAATCTTTTTTGAAATTATGATAATTATCCAATTTCTCTCATACAACTCCAGGTATCTTCACAGGTTGACAATTATTGAAATAATATTTCTGTAAAATTTCTCCTATGACTTACTTTGAATTTCCAAAAGAATAATTTCATTCTTAAATTCCTTATTTGCAATCTCTTCCTTCAATTTTATTAAAAATCATTAATTATCTTATCTTTTCTGACAATTTTTGAATTTCTCATTTTGTTGCTTGAAGTCCACCTTTCTTCAAAATTTCTGTTACTTTTAAAAAACATTTTCCTGCTTCAGGGAGACCATAAATACCCTTCTTTATAGAAATAACCTTTCAGTCTCCAATATTAACTTTCAATATTCAATATTAAGGAGGTTTTACATAAACAATTCTTTTTAATTTTCCATTTAAATATATCATTTACATCAGTAAAACAAACTGTTTATACTTTTTCATTTTTGAAATAGCTAAAAGCTTTGTGAAGGATTCTAACCGCATAACAGGATTGTAAGAACTTTCATAACCTTACATAATATCTGTCTCGAACCGTCAGCCACTAAACAAATTTAAGATTTACATTCGCCACCATTTATTTTCTTAGGAAATCCCCATTTGTTATTTATTATACTCACATTTTCAGGTTTCTCAACTATTTCCCAAGTTTTATATTTTTTGTAATTATACAATTCATTATTTATATCTTTATTCCAAAATTATTGTTCTTCAGAATTAATAGCTTCATTGTATGTCTATATTTTCATGTGACATACGAGTTGCAATATACATATCTTGAAACAGGCTTCACAATCAGCAAAAGATCTTTAAGCAGGTGACACAGATTTCTTTCTCTTCTAGATCTTCTTAAATTTACTTCAGCTTTATCAGAATTTATTTTTACTTCAGCTTCATTGACATCTCATTAAATTTACTTCCGCTTCAATGGCATTTCAATTCTTAACATTACTTCCTATAATTTTCCTATGACCTTTTCTTTCTTCTTTTATTGAAACGCCAATTACAAAATATTTGAACATTTTTGTCAATTATTTTTTCAGCTACCTCAACATTTCTATCATCAATATTTATTTCTACATTATTACATGTTCCTTTATTATTAGAAATTGCAAACCAATTGACATTATCTAAATTATTATATTTTATTAACTCACATGAATTCTTTTATCTTCTACATCAAAAAGAGGACACACTTTCCTTTATATCGAGTAACCAAGAAATACGGATTGTTTTGCTCTTATCAATTATTTTACCTCATTAGATCATCATTACTATAATATGCTCTACACCAAATACTACCAAATACTCTAGAATGTACATGATCATTAGTCGAAATAGTTTCAGCCCAAAATCTTGGTGATAGTCCCGCATCTATTAGCATTGTTTTTGTGATATCCAATTACCTTGGGTTTGCTCTTTCGGCAATCCCATTCTTTCCAGGAGTGAGTATTTTAGTTATCTTACTTTTTATTCCCCTTTCTTCGTAGTAAACCAGTAACAGTTTATTTATGAATTCGATCCCATTAGCTGAATATATTTTACCTTCTTCTCTGTTTCCCTTTTTACACATATTATTTCCAGCTTCATTTTAATGTTTTAAATATTCTAAGAAGTATCTTCTACAGAATTAGTCCACAATTACCATTATAAATCTTTTTCCTCCAAGTGAGTTTACAGGCATTAGACCACACAAATCAACATGAATTCTTTCAAGCACTTTAACACTGTTTTATATTCACTTTATTCAATGACATCTTTGACATTTTCCCCTTTACACACAATTCACAACCATTATATTTTTCTATTTTAAAATTAGGCAAACTGTTTACTAAATTGTTACTGATCATTCTTCATTAATATTAAAATTAATACGTCCTTACCTTCCATGCCATAACTGAAATTTGATTCCAATATGTTTAAACAAACTTCAAGTCTCAGAGTTCTCATATGATGAACATTCACTTTAATAACAAATTAATCATTCTCAAATCAACCTTCTGCTATCAATTCTCTGGTATATTTTCCAAACATTCTGGCTCCATTTTCATCTAAAACATCTTTCTCTCCCTTTTTCATCAAATTAAAAACATTGAGTTATTATCAAACGGACATTGAGTTATTATTAATATTATTAATATGAGGAGCAAACAATTCCTTTTATATGAATACTTCCTTTTTTATTTATAGATCCTCCTCTAATTCCACAGCTTTCTCCAAAAATAATTATTACACTTTCACCTGTATTTATTTCTGAATTCTTTGGCCATTCTCTAAAATATATTAATGCTAAAGAATGTGCATCTTCCTTAGCATTACCTATACTACAACATGTCATTACTTGATCAGCGGATAATGTTAATATCTTGTCTATATACTTCATGTTTCTTATTCCATTGGTTCCATATCTTCATTGAATTTTTGTCTCCTCCTTTCTTCATTGGTTCATCATCTATTAAAAACATCATAACACAAATGTTTTGACTGAAGAGTCATCATTCTCATACTCCATAAAGCATAATTAGTACTCGTCAACAATTCTATTACTCTGAATGAATAAAAATGTTTTTCTGACTCTTTTTAAATTCAAATTGAATGCTGCTAGCTCGGCTGCCTAAGTTGTAGATCAAAACTCCTTCAGTATATCATTAGTTTATTATACTTTAACATGTAAGTTATACTTGAAATTTTATGTTTAAAAAAATATGTATATAACACATCTAATTTATTCGACCATTGAAACAATAGTACACCATCAACATGTAACACTCGTTACTTCATAACTTGTAATTCATGATACTCATAAATAAAACATCATTATCTGTTATACTTTTTTAAGACTACATGGTTAAAGTTATAGTTATTTTCAAAATGTATGTATTGGATTGCTTAACTGTGAGCACATCCATTTTATGGATAATATGTAGTAATCATGGAGAGAAAAATTTAATTTTCAACGTTTTACATTACATTCATATTTAGACAAACTGGATTTTTGGGCTCCAAAACATTGGTTCTATGAGCATAAAAAGATATTAAATAAAAAACGTTGACAGTGAAAATTATTAAAAAATCCAAAATTCACGAGAAAAAAAACAACAATTTTTACACTATCTATAATCCACATCCAAATTTACACGGGGCCAAAAAAAAATTTAAAATATGAATTAAAGTATTGCCCCTTGAGCAAATTAAAAACCCATACATCATTTTCATGCTAACAGGCCAAGTATGATACCATCCACACATCACTCTGTGGGTGTATGACTGCAAGACAGGGAAATATCCCAAATGGAAGAAATGTAGAATGAAAAACTTAGACAAGGAGGTTGCAGTATATTCGGAAAATCTGACACACACAAAACCTGCAACACTGAACATTACTACTTGGAAACAGCACATTCAAGATCCTTCAAACCAGATTTTACTGCTGTCTGCAGGAATACGAATTTATGTTTTACAGATCACACTCTTCAAATTGACAATTTCATTGTTGTATCAGGTTTTTAAAAGCATCCCTCTCTCCCAGAAACCTAGTTGCCACAAACAAAGTTGGGTTCTAGTGTGAAGCTACATTCACATTAAAAACAATGGTAAAAATGTGCTTTGCATTTTCTGCCACAATTATTGGAGGGTTGTACTTTCCTGGGTAATGCAACTAATTAAAACATTCTATTTCATCTAGAAGGATAATCAGAGTACTATCCATGGGTACAATTATCTCCAATACCCTTTCTAATTTAATTAAGTGTTGCCAGATACACTAGTTTGAAACAGCTGCTAGAGCAATGTCAACTTAGAAGGAATATTTGTAATACAATGCTTTTGCACATTAATTGACCACGCAAAGACTCACGGCAATATATCTAGGCCTTACAAGAGAGACAAACATAGTAATTTTTTGAGTTAACACAGACTTTCAAACCTTCCTGGAAGTATAAGTAAGATTTGAGCTTAAAAATTGAGGATGATGTGCAAATGCAACGACTCCAGTCCACACAACAAAATATTTGTTACTTACCAGAAGGCAGCCATTTGAACAAGTAATACCGAAGGTTAAAGTTTAGTATACGGTACACCCTTAGAGAAGCATGGCGGCGGGGCTTGAGCCCTAATTACTGTATGCGCTCTAATAGAAATAAGTAAAACTTACGAATAGGTTTTAATTGTTCGCCCCATTGCTTTAACTTTGTCCCCGCCGCATTGTAACGCCAATTTACTTTCAAAGGCAAGTTTTCTCGCTTCGCTCTACCGGATCCAAGTCACGGCGAGGCCTTCGGCCATCGCGTTCATAATAAACATCCTCGAGTCTATCCAACGCATAATTACCAATTCACTATTATAAGGGAGCACTTTTCAAGAAAGCCTTCAGAATTGTAACTGCCTAGTTAACGCCGGAACGGTCGGTTTAAACGACTTCCTTAGGTTGTACCGTTTACTACATTTCAGCCACTGAAAATTTATTTTCTCTCAATTTCAAGTCAGCCCAACGGGATATACAAACATACATGAAAAAAAAAAAGTCATGTAAAAAGATATACTTGTCAAAAACGAAAGCAAGTTTAAAAAATAATCAAGCCAGTTCTATTTTTCATAATTCATGCTCATATACAAAAAGCCATGAAATATTTACATTAGAATAAACTAGGAATTTTATTAAACATCATACGTCTGTTCCAATGAAGATGAAACACACATTTGACGAGAAGTGAAAAATTTTTAGACCATGCATTATTCACTACACAATGCAATTATTTCAAACATGTTACAACCTGTGTTTGACAGACCCCTTTTTAAAGATATCATCTGGACCTATTTTCAAGAGAAAGTCATCGCTAAAGATATCAGAAAAGAAAATATATTGTATATTTTGAATGACAAGTTCACTGAAATTCAAGTAGAACTACGGACAAAAATCATTATTAAAATAATATACATTCACTGGCACATTTATTTTATTCTCCTGCAAAATTGTGCCAACTGTGTTAGTGATTTATAACCTCGAGGTTCCGAATATACAAGAAAATCGACTTGCTACAACACCCAGACCGTATCATGCACACTAGACATTTTCACAAACTTCAGCCACAGTAACTTTTTTAAAATCACGCACTAGTTATTACTTACTTTGAAACAATTAACCAATATCTTTATATCCAAAATAGCTCACACTTCTTCAAAAGTGACCAAGATGGATGTACAAAGACTAAAACAACGAGCACACACAACACCAGAACCGATAAGAACAATCTAACCGAAAACTATCGCCCCGCGCAAAATGAAAACTGTTTGCAGGCCCGCCAAGTGCATTGCACCACACTGCACGCACTCATAGGCCTTGTCAGAGCTGTCAAACCACGTGTTGATTCTCACTATAGTGCTGCGCTCAAACGGGCGGCTTAGATACTACTCTCGGCGGTGGCGGGAACCATGGTGGACAGACTTTCATTTGTAATTCATGGAGGGGTGATGTATGATATCTCCACTAACTAGATTAACAGTTTTATTTAATGGCGTAATTTACAACTTATTTTTGGGTTCTGTGGGAAATGTAGGATACCCTGACATGGAGATTGATGACTCAGGATGACAAACAACAATATAAGATAAAGTGGCAGATTTATTAAAATGAAATCCGAAAAAACAATGGCATATTACTTTCTTTTAAGTGAATAAAGGAAAATGCTCTAAGGTATAAAATTTGACGAATATGTATTTTATAAAAAAAATACAGACAAAACATCACACATTCATACAGAGCGTTCAGTCATGTGACCGGTGCTTTTGACAGCCACTGATGCCATACAACATGGATCATGCCTGGGGGCGTGGCCCAGTGATTTAACATGCTAACATGGCATGAAATTGATTCTATCTTTGATTCACACGACCGAACGTCTGGCTAACGTGTAGTGGCGCCCACGGGCCGGCAACTCCTCCACAAAACTCGGGGGACAAAAGCTCAAGGTTGCATACTATAGGAAGCGCTAGTTGTCGCCTGGGTGGCAGCTGCAGGTTAGGCTCGCCAACTTTCCCACATACAATAATTTTGCTAATTTGCTTGTGAGAAATACGAAAAATGTCTTATAAATGTACTATTATTCAAAAATATATATTATAAGAAACCACTGAAGAATGCACTGCGAACATATACGTATAATCATGCTTTTGCAAAACCATTATGCGCCTGCTTGGCGAAACCGCGAAAACTTCACTGCCAGTAGCCCACGCACCGTTTTAAGAGTATCGTTCGGCAACAGTTCGTGTTTTACGTTCATGTAAAGAAGGTGATGCAGCAGAGGCGCGCCACTCGTTAATGGTCTCCACCACGTTACTAATGGCGTAGTCTTAGGCCCTGGTGGCGCCGTTCGGCCGCATACATAACTCTGTAACTTGTATTCCGACAAGAGGGCGAAAGTTCAATGAAAAATATTTTTACTTATAGTGATAAAACATCATTGAAGAATTCTCGACAAACTATCCATTCAAAGGTTCACTATTTTTAAAAAGGTAATAATTTACGCACACTGTGTACAGGTTCAGAATTTAGAGAGTTCACCTGTAGAAGCAGAGGTGCCACTAACATGGCTTCTCTTATGTCTGGGGGGCTTCCCCGGCGCGCCTTGTTGCCCGAGTTCAAGCGACAGTTTTGCGTTGCTTTTATGACTGTTTTGGCTGTATTTTGACCTGGCACCCCCGGAGGAGGCGGCGATCTTTCCGACCCTTCTCTACAGGCCTGTTGTAACCTCTTGTGAGATCGTCGACACAGGGAAGGAGAAGACTTGAACGATTTCACTCCACATATTTCGGCGAGAATTTCCATTATTTATTTAAATATCATATCTATATTTAATTCATTCGAAATACTCTACGAGTGTCTAACGACTAACTTTACAAACCTGATACTAGTTAAGTTGTGTAAACATATTCTAATGTAGTCAATATGCACCTTTTAAGCAACTTTAGCAATGAGTAATAAAACTCATAATAAAGTGTCATATGAAGGTCAATTAAAATGTCAATAAAGAGTTCAGGTGAAATTTTTTGGATAATGTTGAATTTAATTTTACAAGGATATTGAAGCAAGACCCTGATACTGCCTCAGACTTCTAGGAAGGAGGTGTCAGGAATAGATGTTGGAACCAAAACATGTATTTGTATGTGGTGATGATTGTGGACAGGGCTCTGATTAGGCACATTATTTATTCAATGTACAAGCAAACTGTTTAAGTACATTTATTTACATTTGCTGGGAAAAGAAGAATGATTAATAGTTATTTGAAATATCTGACTTTTTGTTGGAATATATGAAACTGAATGCTGAACAGGTTATTAATTACGTTGGTTTTGCGGATGAAACTTGCGGGTCTTTTATTCAACGAAGGCAAGCAAACAAATCTACTAAATTTTGTAGTGTTGAAAATTCATCGTGTAAATCTGAGATAATCTCTCTTCTGGGGTGGGTGTGT
>BOPP01000243.1:798064-823965 GCA_017312745.1 Gryllus bimaculatus
ATAAATCTACTAATATGGCGACAGCCGGGTTTAACTACCCCTTTGAAGGAAGGCGTACGAAGGATTTATTCGCTCTAAGCGGGTTTGAACCGCGAACTTGGGTATTACAGTCCGATACGTTAACCGTTATCGATGCTCGCGTTATCGTGCAGAGCAAGCATGGTGCACAATTCTTCTGCGATTGAACTCGCGGGAAACTTCTTAGGGTATCATGTTTGATGTAAGAATTTGAATTGATGCCTGCCTTGGGCGAAACACAAGCTTTAACTTTCACCGAAATATGACCACAAAAATCAGACCAGGGATGCTATTTATATATTACATTTTTATTTTTTGTCGGTTTACAATATATAAACAACTTATATTCAATATTTCCCTATTTCCTTTCATTCAAATTGTTTTCTCGGAACCCTTCAATTATTGCCACTACCATATGCCTGAATTTTACTTTGTAGTTAAAAATATAATAATTTTCTTTGCTATACACAATCACTTTAAGTTTTACATGTGTATCGATCAGTCTCATTTCTAGTCTTACCACAATTTCCACAATTGATTTGGCCACAATTGTCACAACCTAAGTAACATTTTCATTTTCAAATAGAAAATTGGTAAATTAAAAATTCTCATTACCGGTGCCAGTGCGTCGGGACTTCATTGCCTTCAGCCCACGCTTGCTTTTTGCATTCCAGGATTATGTCAAACCATGATTCCCCTGCATATCATCCCAACTAAATAGTTTCTATAGCCTCACCATTTATCATATTTGCTATGTGCCTCATTTCAGGCAGGTGTCAAAATTCCTAGTAAAATACTATGCCAAATTTCCCATTCTCTTGAGCAAACCAAAACAGAATTACTTCATCATATAAAATTCAACAATCTCAGTTTCTAATTATAGAAAAGGCCACTTATGGGAGATGAAGAACATACATATTTAATGAACTGCCACATTATCTTAGGTTATATTATTCATGTGTATGTGCATAATTTCACAGTAAACGCACTTCAAACCCCTTGTATGAACTCCTTGAACATAAGTTCTTTGAATAATGATGGATTATCAATAGCCGCCCTAATGAAAATTATGTAAAATGCATCATTGAAAGTCATTAGTAATTAATAGTGAGGAATCTTTGATATAAAATTGAAGTGGGTCAGGAAGAGATCTGAAAACTAAAATGGTGCCAAGAAATCCTACAAATATTCTCCTCCTGCCACTGATTCCATAATCACTCTCCTTCACTGCATTTCATTCAGTTGTGCTTTAAACTCTTTCTTAACTGTAAAACTAAAGATTGAAGCAAAGAAGGTGTAGGTCCCTAGGCCTTACTTTAAGTTATGTCATAAAGTTCTGATCACATTATCATTAAACAAATGATTTTTTTTGTTGTGGTTTCATTGTAGAGACCCCTCCGAGAATTGAAGAGGTATCTTACAGCAGAATATGACAAAAAAAACACTGCCCTTATAATGAACGTTGAAATTTATGTTTTTCTACTACAAAGTTTTACAAACTGGAAGATGTATTATTTGCCAACTCTGGTTAAAGCTTTTGATTACAATTAATTTAATTTTCATAGTGACTGAATTTATTGCCACCTATGTAATAACAAATGTCAAAGATCATATTCAAGATTTACTTTATTCAATGTTCAACTAAGTCAAATATAACGCATGGTAAAACATCACTAAAAAAATGTTGCATCAATACAGAGAAAACGCGGAGTACACTATATATATAATTACTACGTCCTTCCTATCTCATTTACATTTTTCAAAATGACTTGGGCCCTTGTGATCCGCTCCGCTGCCACAGAAAGACAAAAAAAGACAGTGCCTTTATGGTTGCCAAGTTTGCAGGGTTATGTTTTCAGCTGTTTGATTTTGTTGCTAGAAAACACAAAAAAGGGGAAACAATGATAAAAAAAGAAAAAAGCAAAAATAAGGCCAAAATATAAAAAATGGGCCAATTTGAAAATCTACTAAAATAAACTCTGGGACAATGAAGTGAGATCCTATTGTAAAATTCATAAAAATTTTAACAAATAACAAAAGGTTGTTTTGTCAAACTTATAAGCTCTAATTATCACCTTAGATAATTAACTAAGATTTTCAAAATAGATGAAATGATGTGGAATCACCTGGTTTGTGATGTCTATAAGCAGGAAAATATCCACATTGTGAACTTTCAAAATGTTCATGTACTATTCACTTAGTTGAGAGATTGACTGAAAAATAGCGCAAGTACCTAATGATAAAATTCTTTGCAATAAATATGGTGTTTAAAATCGTTTCAGTTCCTCAGCCTTCCATAAAGACTTTTTCCTAGGGCTGTGATTATATGCAATAAAAACAGCGAAATATTGCACACACACATAAATATATTGCTACTATAGCAAATTAAAAAAAGAAAAATTATGTGAAAGAAGGCTTATTTATAAGTGTAAAAAATTAAATAAAGAGTAATGTGCGAAATATGATTTTATAGCAAAAACAGATACAGAAATCATACAAATGTTACTAGCACAAACATGAAGTAAGGCTTACTTTTGAAGCACTCTTTTTTAGGAAAAATAAGGTGAGATGCCAGTTAATGACATTTCACAAAGCTAAAAAATATAGGATTTGTGACAAAAATATGACTTCTCTCCAATTCTCCGGTCTGTCTTTTAACCCATTAAAAGCTCAGAACATTTTTGGTTCAAATAGTTGTTTTTCCGACTGCATTGTACAAGAGTTAGTTAAAAATCAGCATTTATTTTGTGAATTTTCATGTTACTTCTAGAGTTCAAGATATGAATGATCTATTTTTTTTGCCACCAAGCTACCTTACGCTAAAATTCGCCCCAAGTTGATTACATTTTAAACAGGCCTTCCCCTTTCGTTCCCATTTGATAACTAGTAGTTTAGACAATGATTTACAAACTTTTTTCTGTTATTATTTATTCAAAAAATTTTATATTTGTTATGTGAACATAGAAAATTAAAAATTGTGATTTACAAAACTTTGAAAAATGTTTAATGGGTTTAACTCTGCAAAGTAAAGATATTTAAATGGAATGTTTTCAAAACACTTGGGATGGAGAGCTCTCTTTTAAATTTCTTGCCCAAGACAGCCACTAAAAGCATTTCTGCCCCCCAACATGCCGTGTACCTTTTAAAGCCTGGACTCCGTTGTTGCATTAGAAACAGGATCTCTTCCATCGAATTGCAATGCCGCAATGGAATGCAAATAACGGAGAAGTTGCATAGGTCCTGATCTATGCTTAGTTGCCCAATAGGTCGCAGAAGTGATAGCGTGACAAAGGACATCAGAGCTGGGAGGAGAAGCAAATCAATCCCAAGATGCTTAAGTATAAGTCATCTTCCGAAGGAAAAAACAGCAAGATTCCTACAACACAAAAGCATTTTATCTGTTTCAAATGTTTAGGGAATTGAATCCCTTTTCTGAAAAGCATATAACTTAGTCTGAAGAACTAGATGTTGAATTGAAGTATCGTGAAACAGATTGAAAAAGCATGAATTAGATCTTTAACCATCTCTTTCAATAAAGTCCTCTGAGTCTAGTGTAAAAGTTCTTTGCAAAAATTGCAACCAGTTAATGAAAGAATTTGATTCTAGTAATTTTTCTGTAATAAAATTATTGAGGTAATTCTTTCCGGTACTCATAACATTTCATAGCACATTTCAAAGGTATATTCGTCCTTCAGATCTCAGTCAATATGAGATAAATTTTCTCCAGACCTTAAATAAGCAGTTGGAACTTTGTTGAAGTTCCCTGTAACTCGTTGTCCGAGAGATTCAGAATCTATTTCTATGTCAGGTGCCTTCTGGCGGGGTTTTCTAGGTGATCTGTTGTATGCACACTTGGTGGCTGAATTAGCAGGAATAAAAATTCATATCCATAATACAGTGTTTGCAATCTGCAGGGGTCAATCTGAAGATAGGTTGGTCGTCAATACAGAAGCCTAAAAACAAATATTTAGAATAAGAAAGGGTGACTGCATAAATTTATTGGGAGGGGTTTTTTTAATCTATTTGACCTTAACCTTTATAATTGAATTGCACAGACAACTGCTCTACAAAAATCTTTGTAAGATAGGTTTATAACACCAAAATGTTTTACCAGAGCATCTTAGTGGATAACTGAGGAGAGGGCAGCGACCACTTGCCCCAGGCTGATGTAATTAAATCAGTACTCAGTTTTTTCTTATTAAAGAGGCATAAAAAGGCTTAACACCAATTAAAACAAACCGTTAATGAAAGTCCAGATGAGATTTTAAGCATCCAAAATTCTAAATTTAAATAAAAAGTTTATTTCATTATAATTTATAATTTAGGTTTTGATGATTAAAATTAAACAATTTCGTTTAAAATCACTGCATTTTAAATCATTTTACATTATTGTTAAACTAAATATTGGTAATTTGATGTTTCTTTCACAGAACTAAGATTATGAAATGGGATCTGAATTCTGTGTAAATACAGATATGTAACTAAAAATATTATTCAAAAACAATTATTAATAAAACAAACGTATATTTGAAGAAGAAACAATATTAAAACTTTCATCAGATATCTTTTAGGGTTCATATTTTTTATAAGAACACAGGTCTTGGCAGTCTTAGATTACCGAACAAAACATGTTCCCACAGGTGAATCTGGCTCCTCCGGAATAAGGGGCGATTGCTGCATCACACACGAAAATCCAAATGTTTTTGTAGTTCTTTTAGCTCACTCTCAACTGAATGTACTGACTGTCTGCCATACTCAGTGCATCACCACCTATGAACAGCTGACATCATGCATCAGAACAGTCCGCTGAAGAAGCCACCTGCCAATAAACATTTACTATTCAAGGTGTTGCGGTTTAGAAACAGAAACGATATTATTCTCTTGGTATGTAAAGAACTGTTGTGTACTTTACTATTACTATTGCAGTTAGTCATTAAGATAATTTTTTTAAAACATTTAAATTTATCACTGGTGTATCAATTCTTATTTTTAAAATTTATTAATTTATTGGCATTTTCCTAGTAGTTGTGCATGCCTGTTTTTTGGAAATCATTTTGTTGTAGCATTGTTCAATAATTTTGCAACTGCTGCCTTCTAGTAAGCACTGATTTTGCCGATTTCAAGATTTTTTCCCAAAACCACATTTGAAATAATGATTGTCTTTCCTAGCACAGTTTTATCAGAGAAACTTCTTTTCGATAAGGTCCAATCTAGTTCTCCCAACATTGTACCAGCAAAGCTTATCACTTCACCTATTTCCATTCTTGGTCAATGTATAAGGTTATGTTACCCAAAAAAAACATACCATAAACCACATAAATACGCATATGCCATGTATGACAAGTCAGTATGATACATTAGAAATCATACAATGTACCATAAGGTATTTTTAAAACTTAACATTGCCAAAACAAATTAAAATTCAATTTAATTCTTGTAACTAGATACTATATAATGGAATGCTAATTTATTATAGATTTATATAGATTTAAATATAGAAGTAAACAATGGAAAATTCACAAAATAAATGCTTGATTTTTAACTAACTCTTGTACAATGCAGTTTTGACATAAAAAACTATTTTGAAACAAAAATTTCTGAGCTTTAATTTGGTTAAAAGACAGACCGGAGAATTGAGCAGAAGTCATATTTTTGTGCAAATCCTATATTTTTTACTTTCGTGAATGTACTATTAACTGCATCTCACCTGATTGTCCCTAAAAAATCGAGTGCTTCAAAAGTAAGCCCTTTACTTAATGTTTGTCGCTAGTAACCAATTGGTATGATTTCTTATCTATTGCTGATAATCATTATTTGCCACCATTACTCTTTTTATTTTACATTATAAATAACATTTCTTTTCACAGATTTTTCTTTTTTAATTGCTTATAGTACCAAATATATTTATAGTGTGTGTGCACATATTTCGCTGTTTTTTATTGGCAAATATAAATCACAGCCCTAGGAATAAGTCTTTATGGAGGCTGAGGAACTGAAAACGATTTAACACCAGTATTTCTTGCAAGAATTTATCATTAGGTACTTAGCGCGTATTTTCAGTCATCTCTCGAACTAAGGTGGAAATAGTAATGAACATTTTTTAAAGTTCACATGTGGGATATTTTTTCCTGCAATAGACATCACAAACCAGTGATTTTCCACATCTTTCATCTTCCATTTTGAAAATCTTAGTTAATTCATCTAGTGATAAATTAGAAGCTTATAAGTTTGAACAAAACACCTTTTTGTTATGTTAAAATTTTTATGATTTTAACAATAGGATTTCCACTTCATTGTCCCAGAGTTATTTAGGTAGATTTTAAATGGCCCATTTTTTAATATTTTGCCTTATTTTGCTTTTCTTATTTATCATTTGCTTTCCCCTTTTGTTGTAGCACAAAATCAAACAAGCTGAAAACGATACCTGCAAATTCCTTGGCAACATAAGGCACTGTCTTTTTCTGTCTTTCTGTGCAAGCGGAGGATCCGGGCCAGGTCATTTTGAAAATGTAAATGAGAAAGGAAGACGGTAGTAATAATATCGATAGTGTACTCAGCGTATTTCCTCTGTAATTGATGCAAACATTTTTTTAGTGAATGTTTACATGCAAGTTATGATTGACTTAGTTGAACATTTGAATAAAAGTAAATCTTGAAATATTGATCTTGGAAATTTGTCTTCATAGCGTGGGGCAGACTTGAAAGTTTGCAAGAGGAATCTTCACTAATGATGGGAAGAAAATGTGAGAAGTGTAATGGTGTAATAAAAGCGTTTTGACTCGAGTTTGCAATACATGACAAATCCTTCGTCAAGGTTGTAGAACTTGTGTCAAGTAGAAAAGAACAGTTAAATGATCACGGTTCAGTATATAAGGTCAGAATGTTGTGAGTTTGTCGTATATATACTCTGTGTAAGTGTGTGTCAAGTGTGGCAGATGAATTAAGTGAGTGAGCAAAAGTAGCGTTAGATGAGAATTAAGCTTAGAGGAAGAGTTGGGTAGTGACCTTACAGCCCTTGTTTGATGCTTCACGATCTTGAGTTTTACAGAGTAAGAGTGAAAGAGTTGATAAGCAGCAAACTTGAATGAAGACAGTGTAAGGGGCGAGGATGAATGTATGGAAATCAGTGGCAGGGATGAAGAGAGATGAGGTGTAATTGTTGAGTGATTGCGTGTCGCACCATTTGCTGGGTGTTTGATTCGAGACGTGCGTCTGCTGTCCGCGTAACCACAGTCCGTTGCAGATGTGTTGTGATGGGTATTATGTGTCGCCGGAAGGGGATTCGCGGTCTTGACTGATTAAATTGGGGTTAGTAATAGGTGAATAGACTGTGTTCTGTGAGTAAATGGGTATTGAGCCAGGTTGTTGATCATAATTTCAATTAGGGTGGTGCTTATTGATAGGTCCACGTATGTGATTCTAACAAATGAAGACTGGAGTGGTGTTCAAGAGCTGCGCTCCTGGGAGGTGTGTGTGTCAAGGGTTGCGAATTTAGTGCGGGTTTACTTTAAGAAATACTATGTCCAGACGAGTACACGTACATGGATAGTAGAGGTATAGTTAGAGGAGGTTTGAGATTGAGAATGTTGTGCGAGTTGCCCTGATTAATATGTGATGTTGCTGGTAGTTCTCCCCAAGGAGGGTGGTGGCGTTTATCTGTAATTGTAGAAAGGTGTGTTGAGATTGTGTTAGAGTGAGTATGATTGATTAGAAGTGTTCTTTTTAGATTTGCTCAAGAGAGTTAGATGGGAGAGCGTTTGTGCATAGTGGTTGGTTTACCTAGGGAATTTTACAGGAAGAGCGCTTGATAAACTGAATGAAGGGGGGCAGCATAGGCTAATGATAGAATGTGGGCTACTAAGGAGAGGGACGTATTTATTGCGGGGATGGGATGATTGCATGAGATTGCGATTGAGTGTAGCATAAGTGCGCTTAATGGCAATAGGAAATAAGGCAGTATCTGCGTAGGGTGCGAGATCGAATTGAAGTCCGCTATTACGCAGCACTTTTGCAAGGTAAAATGCAGAAGTGTAGTGTTATAAGTTGTGACCATTTTCGATGTAGATAAATAGAAGAATGTGATTTGTATGACTTAGTATGTGACTTGTGTCGAAGTTATGTAAGGTTAAGAGGTAACTAATGAGGTGAGCGGTTGTACGATAGCACATGGTAGATATAATTGTGAGTAAAGGTGTATTGTGGTTTGGAGGTGTGGTTATAGGCGCAAATTGGAGTGAAATTATTAGTAATTGTGTTTACATACAGAGTGTGTGAAAATCAGGCGTGGAGGGTATAGGTCAGTGTGAGCAGTGTATGAATTATGAAGGCGGGTTTCATGGGTTCCAGAAGAAAGGGATCAATTTTGAGATGAGAAGGATGAAACTAGGGAAATATTTGAGAGTGAGTAGTTGTTATATATTGAAACCGAGAGCAGAAAAATAAAAATGTTAGAGGTAAATAGTTATGAAGTGAGGCACCTGGTGTTCTTGGATATGTGGTGGTGCTCGTATTTCGGTAAGAAAGTGGGGTAAAGCTTATAAGTAAGTTACGCAACCACCAGGAGTGTGGGGGGGTGGGGTCCTCAAGTGGTGGTCCAATAGATGGTTTTTACAGAGGAGGATTCTCAAAAGTATTAGCGTTTACATGCTGAACATTTTGATGATGATGGTATCCTAAGAGTAGCGATTTCGCTTCCGCGAAGTTCTGTGAGATATTCCCAGAAAGGAGTATTGTAGCAGCTCGAAGAGTGCTTTAGCTCTCTGCAGCGGGTATTAATGCGCGGTAATGCAGTTTTGGGTATGTGAGATCGTGGGTATATAAGATCGTATCGTGACTGATGTGGGTTAATACCCGAACTAACGTGTTCGCAGTTCATGATTAACCCGATGTTAGAGTCTCATAATTACCTTCGGTGACACCTTTCCGCTTTCAACCAGGGAGTTAAGTTCTAGTAAACATTCTGGCTCCGAATTAAGCTGGCTAAAGTGATTAAGTTGGCATTGTTGAATAGGGATGCACTTTTCAAGCCTATGATCGCGCGAACTGCAGCAAATTCTCAAAGTCCTGTTTCATCGCTCCAGATAGAATAAGAAATCGTCTCGGTGTTGTACTCTGCAGTTGGGGTGTGAAGGAGAGCGTGGGGTAACGAAAAATTTGCGTGTGGGTGCTAGACGGAGCGAGTGCCGTCTATTGGCACTAGTTTTGCACTCATGTAAAATAATGGTTGGTCGTGCAAGTGTCGAGATTCAATACACACAAGTGCCACAGGTATGGAAGAAAGGGCCTAGGGTATGAGAAGTAACAGGACCGTGTCTTCCTCATTCACTCATTGCAGTCAATAGTTTATCCCACGCCGCGTATTATCCGTCCCTTAGCCCACGGTTTTGCTGAAAGTAGTCGCGTAGGAGTAAATATGAAGACGGATGAGTGAAGAAGAGAGCAGCGGCGTCATAAAAAGAGGCGTGTGGCGCACTGGCAAGTGCATTACTGTGCGCCTTGTTGTGTACGCTGCGCGCATGCTGAGTAAGATAACCCTGCTGTGAAATGCCTGGGAGGGTGTTAATATGTTCCGCCAAATTTCAGTGGTCGTTGTATAACGAGAATGTATTATTAGAAGAAAAAGTGGATGGCGAGGTTAAGGTCTACGATGCTCGTGCGTATATATGATGTGATATATGAAGTACTTCAAAAACAGTTGTTCAGAACAGGTGTGGTTTAAACAAAAATAAATTTCATATAGTTTTGAAATCTTAATTTAGTGCGCAATGTCTAAAATATTATATGTAGTGTATTCATTTCAGAGTAACGGGTGTGAGGGTGTTAAGTAATTGTGTGTGAGTCGTAATTAATAAAGGCAGTTGTGATAGCATATTATTAATTTTCAATGTTCTGTCCGTGGAGTTAATAAAAGTGCTTACTGTTATTAATTTGTTTGATGTTAAATAGGAATTATAAGTAATTGTGTAGAGCTTATGACGTAGTATTTATATTGAGTACAAGGAGATATATATGTGTTTCAAATCGAGTTATGAGTTGCATTATAGGTTAACATAGCGTATCGGAAGGGGCCGCAAGCCAGGTGAGTTATTGAGGACAGGGCTCGTTGTTACGCCCACGCAAGTTTAGTCTTTGCTGCCTTTCGCGTATCTAAGCAGGCGAAATAAAACAGTCACTAGAATTTGGATCAAGGGCTTGTCGTAGGCGTGGGCATCTTTCACGACGCACTTATATATCTTACCTATCATGGGACTGCCGGCCCGCTTATTTCTGTGCGAAAGAGAGTTAAGAACTATTGTGCTCCCGACTGTAGAGAGAGTTTCCAATAGTTCTGCGGATCGGGGTTATTTCCACCCGCAAGATTTTCAGAGTTTGGTTAGATGTTAAGCGAGGTCGATACTCGTAGACCCCTACACCCATCAGAAGCCTGAGATATTTAGGCAATTAAGATTAAGTACACAGAATATTAAATTAAGGAGTTTCAAAAGGTGGTTCGTAATAGGCGACCGCAGGACGAAGCGTCTGGGCGCGTGGCCCGTCGGACGACGCTGTGAGGTGTGGTACCAGGCCAGCGTGGTCGCAGGCGGCTGGGCTGGCGCGGTTTCGGAGCCCTGCTTCGGCACGGTTTGCAGGGAGAGTGCAGGGCAAGGTTCCCAAGCAGCTAGGACGTTATGCAGTGGTGTGAGGCCCGTTCTGCTACGAGTTAGCGGATTCTGAGCGGACAGACTCCATGAGGCCGGTGGCCTTGCAGGTTCAAGGCGTCCTAGCGCTACTGCAGGAGCAGTGAGGGCAGTTGGGGCTCGAGGCGGTCAGACTCCTAGGGGATTAGGCTCGTGGGGTCTCTGTCAGGTTCAAGAGGTCCCTGTTGCGCCTGCAGGTAGCAGGAGGTCCCGAAGCGCAGAGCTGTACCAGGTGGAGAGCGATGTGGCGCTGTCTAAGGATTCAAGAAGGCTCTGCGGACGGGCTGTGTCAGGAGCAGAGATGGGGGCTCAGATGCGCAGACTCTTTCAGAGAGGCCGTGGTAACGCGTGTTCCAGTCAAAGAGTTTGCTCAATGGGCGGTTATGCGATGGAGCATGGAAGGTCTCATCGGGCGAGGTTCGACAAGGAACGCTCCTGGACGCTTTGCAGTTGGGGTCAGGAGGGGCGGGCTTGGCGTGCGTGCGCCTTAGTGGGAGCCAGCAGAGTTATGAATGTTCCTACTATGTAAGGAACTTCGCGATCTTAAAATGAGCCTAGTCTACATATTCGTGCGTCTTTAGTCGTATCGACTATTTGAAATTGTGGCCTGGTCCTTTACGTCGTCTCGTCCCAGCTCGTCATCTACACCACCTGCTCGCCGTTGATCGGAGTGAAGGTTTGGCGATTGTGTTTTGTCAATGGTCTCTTAATATAGGGCCGCGTTCCGGCGCTACTTGCGCGAGCCCCCCAGTGTTCCTCGCTGCTCGTAACGCAACGCACATTCCACGGATAAGAGAGTCGCGCAGTGCGTCATCACTCCGGCCCGTGTTGTTAAACATCAGCGGTGCCGCTTCGTGTTTCTACGGTGTTGGTGCTCTGCAGTTGTGTAGCGTGTGTGCATCTGACTCTGTGTTGAGGTATTCTTTAATATGTATTTATTGTTTTTTGAGATTTATGTTTTTGTGAAGAATTCTATCTATGGTGTCTAAACTTAGTTGAACTTCGATGAACAAGCTCTCATCAACTATGTGGGTGATGTTTTTTCAAATATTATGAGCAGAGGATGTGTTAGAAACTTGTTTTACAGGAAGCATATATATTTGATTTGACCAGGATGTTAATCAAATAGAAGAGGAAATATTGATTCTGGATATACAGCTTTAAATGTTAATCGTACTCCTGTATATGCGTTGTGAAACCTATTCCTGTTATCCTGTTTATGTTTCTTCCGAACTAGTGTTAGCCAGGTGTTTCCTTTTTGGTGTCGCTTACGTTATGAGCATGCCAGATCCTTGGCCATGTGGCATAACATATGTTGATGGGTTATAATCTCCATTGATTCCGGCCTTTGGAAATGTATGTTCTCAGTATATCACGAGGATGCATCCTTTGTTGAATCTTTCTCCATGTTCGTATCACATAGGTTCCCATTTCAAGTTCAAGAATTGCAGAGAAGAAAGGATCTGACTTCAAGTCTTCTATTCTTTTGGCGTGGTCCTTGTTTACTTCCTTGCCAGCGTTTGCGTTGTATAGGTCCTTAGTATTTCCCCAAAAAGTTGTGCACTACACTTATTTAAAGTCTCAAGCATTCTTCTCCCTTCCATTTCCTCTCTTCAACAATAAACTTGGGTTTTATCATTTATTGCCGAAATGGTCATGCTAATATCGATACTAACTATTTATGCAATGAATGCGTCTATTGTGGTAAGCGGCGTGTTGTTATGAAGGGAGCGGAATACGTAGGTATTTGGTGATGTTAGGGAAGAGATTGACGGTAGATAGCGAAGAAGGAAATTCAGGTGTAACAAACATTACATGATGGACTTTTTTGGTTATCGTTTTCATTTTTACTGAGTGAAAATCATGAGGAAAAATTGAAAAATCCTATACAGTTTTTTTACTTGCAGACCTGTGTATTTATATATACACATGGATGCAACCAAAAGTGTTGTTATCATGGGAATGTATAGTTCGCAACACACTGCCTCCGTAGTTTGGAAACGAATTCGCTATTAGCATGGTATTTGATTAGCAGGCGATACAAGTCGACCACCCAATATGGTGGAGTATCGGGCCCACTATAATTTTGATTTCGAGTTTACACATGCGCAGGGGCTCCAAGTGTTGATTACTCGACGCTTCTCCGTGCTTAAATTCCCTAGTTTTGCCTTATTGATTACCTGGTGCTTGGTAAATAAATTAAATGATAATTATTTACTATTCTCATATGTTTTGCCTGTAGGGTACGTCCATACCCTGGGAATTTAGAAATTCACCAAAGAAATTTATTTGAATAACAGGCACATTATTTGCGAAATGTAACAAATGAACAAAAATTATTAATAAAGAAATTCTTGTTACCTACATTTATTTAACTTAAATTCCTTTGTTGGCATCATTCAAAGAATTAAGATTACGTATCGAGGCTGTTATTTTAATTTTTCGGTACCTGTTAAGCACGGGTGCTAAATTTTGCCCAGCCAAAATCCCCCGTTGTTAAAACACCCAAAATAGAAAACCCATTTATTATTATGTTGATGATTTTTAATGCTTTCAAATAAAATAACTTATTGTATGTATATTAATAAAAAAACTATATGTTATCGCAACAAACGCATAGAAACAAGTACAATGATACAAATGTGCCAATAAAATACAAACTTCATGATCTAGTATTGACAACCACAATTTTATCACAAGAAAAAAAAAACAACACCGACTGTGGGTGAGTTAGCATGACCAACTCTCCCCCAACTGACCATGAAGTCGCAGTTTGGAGTCACGAGTGTGAAATTTTCCTATGTGGTTTGAAAGAAAAGTCTCGTTCAGTGGCTCTAAGGAGAAGAAATCTAGTATCCGGCTGCTCTGACGATTTTTATTGTGGTTTCTCCAATCACACTCGGGTGTATTCTGTGGAAGAACCGTAATAAATAGAGGTTAGGCGGAGCAGCAGGCCCTATGGCCTGAGCATCGCCGTTAATAAAGGCATTATTATTAATAAATGGGTTTAGTATTTAAAGATACAAAACAAGCATATTCCAAATATTCACAAAACTGTTGCAGTGTGTTTAGTTTTAAGATACCATTAATATCCTGTGGTATGTCACCCTTTTAAATTAAGGTGAAATAAACAATCTTATTTCAATAGATGCTAATGACAAATCCGTCTTTTCAATCCTTAAGTAATACAAAGAATTTGAACATGCGGAAGGATGGAAAGCAAAATTCAGGGGGAAAAACCTGCAACAGTTTTGTGCATTTTTGGAATGTTTCGTATCTTCAAATACTAAGATCCCTTCCCCAAATGCGCACTATAACGAGAAGTGCTTCATGGCCTTGGGTGACGGACTGTTACATTCAAAACATCCGTTAAACACTAGTCGCGATTTTTAAGTGGGAGGTTCTCGCCCCTGGGAGCACGTGAGCCATGAGTAACGACGTTCGATTCCTGTAAAAGAATCGAAAAATTGAAGTCGATTCTAGAATCGAATTGAAAGAAAAGAATTGATTCCCTAAGGAATCGAATCAACTGTGAATAGTTCAATGAAAGAATATCGATTCCGGAATCGAGCAATTACTATTTAATAAAACACAACCAGGTGTCAATTAAATTTTATAACAATAATACGTGGCCGAAAATATTATTGATGGAATACTACAATTAGAATAAAGTAAGAGAATGTATCAATGAAACAATATATTAATAGAACATTAACGAAAAATGTAATACATTATGACATTAACATTAGTGTGAAGTAGTCAACGATATTGTTACGGATTCAAAGAAACACAAACTTCACACAACGCGTTCCCTACAGGACTTAAAAAAAATTGAGATGCTCAAAATGTAATTTAAACCAAGAGATTTGGTGTACATGAAACGGAACAAAAAGGCTTGTTGGGAGGTAGAATTCAAACACGACTTGGACTTCTATACAATTAGTAATAAAGTAATATCTACATTAATAATATAGGCAAACGTCAATAACACTGAAAAAATACAACAAAAGTTCAGAAATATTTTTTTTATTCGAAGGTATTCATTTTTTTAAATTCCACCATTTTGGAATCGATTCCATCAAGAATCGAAACGAATACCACAGGTATCGAACACGAATTCCACAGGAATCGAAAGAAAAGAATCGATAGAATCGAAATATTTCTTTGGCCGTGCCATGAGCCGCGGGGCGCAGGCGACATGGCAGTCATCGGTGTGACGGGACAATAGTTGTACATACTCGTGTGCGCTCATTGTAATTATATTTGTACATTCACTTTTTGTTTTCTTCGAAGAATGCGTGTAACATTTTGGTTGTGAGCATTTTTATTGTTTTTCAAGTAAGTAATATCTTGAACCTGATTGTATAATTATAGATAAAAACTATAGAGAGTAACCGAAGCTGAAGTAGCTGAAATAAATTGTTTAGTAAGCATGATACGACAGGGTGTTGAAGCTAGTCGATTTCCTTATATAGTTCGAACCTTGGAGGTATAGATCACTAATACACTTAGCGTTATGTTATGGGAGAGTAGTATATTAATGTTTTGGTCCTCTGAATGAATGTGAAGTAGGTGTTTTTTTTACTGCTACTAACTTCGTTAAAAACGTTTAACATCATTCACGGTGCTTGCAGAAAAGGCAAGGATGGATGAAAGTATCTCACTTTCTCAAGAAATGGTTGTGTGCCCTGTACCTCTAAAATGTAGAATTTTATCGCAAGTTTTTGAGAAGTGTCGAACACACTTCATTAGGTTTCTGATTACTTAAATGAAATGTTTTTTGTACAGAAAAAAGTACTGATAATCAATTTATATCAACTTCAAAAAGTAACTAATTGTTAATATAAATATTTATTTTAGTAGTATACTAATTTTCAAAAACTACAATTATGTTTTTTACGTATTCAGAAATTTGGATATAACTGATGTGGATAATGTAGCTCATTTATTCAGAACAAATTTAGTTACAAATAAACTACATTTTCGCGATAAGTATAACAATATTGTCTGATCCAGGGTTTAAGGTGCACCTTAGCCTAGGCTTTCTATATTACGTGATTCTGCTTCTGTTTCATTAGGTGCGAAGGAATGTTGTTCACAAGACATGAATCGTTTATATAACTTTGAGAAACATTTAAATGAGCGGAACACGTACATATACCATCCCCACAAGTATTTTTAAGACGAGTATTAGCATAAACTGCGGTGGTAAGTATGCGTTGGACAAACTCAAGGATGTTTCGTGTGAACGCCAGGGCCGAAGACCCGAGCCTAGTCCTCAACTTGGAGGCACATAGTGAAGCGTCACATTTGTGCACGCGGAATCGGGACACCGCCAACTTCTGATTTACCTCTAAAACTAGTGTTTAATTGTACCATGGTGTGTACTACGATTTATGCAATTCTGTCCCTGGCAGGTATCAGCACTTTCATCCAATTGGTAGATTAAACATCACCGTAGTGACGTCAGACCTAAGGTAACGTTCAAGCTCCCGATTGGATGAAATTCGCAACAGCTGATAACCAGGGACAGAGTTGAGAAAATCTTGGTTTACACCGTGATTGTACCACGTAAATGATGAATCATTCCTACCTATCGTTCACTACACAAGAATCAGTAGTGAAATACTTACTCTAGTATTAAGGAGGCCGTCAAGATTAAGGTGCACCGTAATCCGGGATTAACCGCAATATTGAACTTATACCAATTATTCTTGGGCTTTAATAGTATGTGTACAAATACGCGTTTGGCATCCTTATGAGTATATAAACCAGTTCTGTTTTCAATGCATTCATCCAAAAATAGAAAGAAAAGAAAACACTACTGCTAAAGGATGCAACAGCCATTCAGTACTGCATTATTAACAGGTCTTGCTTAGAAACCATGTTTTTTTTATTTCTTGAATGACTTTCCACCATTGTACAGCGATCAATAATTCCATAAATTTTACTTCCATCAAGATGTCAGCAAAGGAATATTTTTGTAATTGATAAATAATGATTTCTGTCAATTGTTCTACTTGAATATAACTATAGTGGCCTTTTAAATAATAAACAATTTTTGGTTTTCTGATGTCCTAAGGGATAATTTTATCTCTTCAAAATACTTTGGGTTCAGATAGCTTACGAAAGGAGTCTTTACCCAGGTCATAACACATTTTAAATAATTGTATTGAGCAGTGGATAAAACAGAGATCAGTTGATTTTATTTTTCTGTACATGAGCTGACATAAGAAATTTAATAAAATTTATTCTAATGCACATTTAATTGCCTTTTTCTTGAATTGTGGTAGTGTCTCCTGTTAGACTTGCTTCAAAATGTGCGTATAAATCATTTTTCAGTTTTACTTGATCAAATACTGTACTTCAAGTAAGAGATTTACTATTTTCTTGGAGTGGAGATGTTATTGCATTTATACATTTACATTACCACAAAGCTCCCATTTGTGATTTGAGATTACTCTTCTTCCCACCGAGAAATGAAATATCTACTGGCTAGGTCTTGGAAGTGAGTGCTAGGTTCAGTTCTGTGGGTCAGTTAAAATGCCAAGTTGATAATCCTACCTTCAGGAATTAAGACTCTGACAGATGTTCTTCCAGGAAAGTTTGGAGGTTGTGTTTACTCAAAAAATTAATCTGTATTTTTCCCTCTTATAGCCTATTAGGTATGGTCTAGCCACATTCCCACTACTCAATTCCTGGCAATAATTGTTTGTGCGTTGTCAGTTAATGTACAAAAACAATGTATTAAAAACTTATTTTAAAGTTGACATTGCTCCTTTAACCATCACGAATTATCTTGAACTAGTGGACCACGCAACACTGAAGTAAATTAGAGGAGATAATGGTGACTAGTGTACATGTTGATAATATTGTGATTATCCATTCCATTGGTGTTAATGAAAAACGAGCTTTACACTGGAACCTAATATTCAAAGTTTCTAGCAATTTGTAAAACTGGGAGAGATGGATACTTTAGAAAATGGAATAGAACTTCCAAAGTGTCAATTTGAAGAGAGTGACATGAAAAAACTTTCCTCCTTTTCCCTGCCAACTGTAGTACAATCTAGTTTGAAGGATCAGGGATGCGCACCTGATTTTCCAAGTGTACTTCTACTATCTTTTCAATGTTTTTCATTCTACTTTTCTTCCATTCAGGACAAGTGATAATTCCCTATCTAACAGTCGCACACATACTGAGTAACGTGTAGATGATAACTTATAATCCGTGAAAACCTGTGGTGTCCCTGAGCATATTTCATACAGAGCGAATATTATGTACGAGTCTTAATTTACTCAACAGGGTATTCTTCATTTTTCCTCAGATTATTTTAAATGTGAATGTAATGTTAAATATAGGGTGTGCAAAGAAATATAAGGTACTATTTCCCCATAAATTTTGGGTTTTTATTTCCATTTCCCCTGTCAATTATTATTATTTTGTGTCTCTTTTTAGGCTCCTAAAACAAATGTTTTTTGTGCAATGACATCCCTTGTCTTAACATAAATTTAATGTGAAATGTTGAAAATAAAAATCTTCATACTATGATTACAACGAATTGTACTTAATAATAGGGTGGTCATAGTTACGTAATGCAGTACATCTGTTTTGAAAATAACTATGTATTTAAAAAAAATATTTCAAAGTATAATGTAGTAATTTGAAGAAACAACTTGTGTAGAGTCCACTTAAGGCTAAAAATCAGAAACAGAAAATACCTTTTCACTTCTGTGAGAAAACATCAACAAAATATGAGTTGATGATGCTAGCATTCTGAATAGCTGTTGTCAGAAGATTTGAATCTAAATTCTGCACTTCCTTTTTGGTTATGCCAATCCACACATATACTTTTCATTAGAGAGTATTTTTGTGTACAAATTAGAAGACTGGTCTCAGAAATCTTAAAACTGCATAGTTTTCTTTCAATAACTGCCCCCTTGGGGAATGAGTAATACAGATATTTTTGTTTTCCCTTATTTCTGGGAATCTAATAAAGAAATAGAACCCGAGTACTTAGCCAGAGGCTGTATAGTAGTCTTTAAATTTCTGCATGCATTGAAAATTACTAATTCACTGAGAGGTGTTGGTTTAAATTTGAGCTCTTTCCACTAGTAACAGTTTTCATGATACTATTTCATTAATATTATTGTTTTTAGGCCCTATCTAAGCTTGTTCATTCACAAAAGGATATCACATTGTGAACATAATTTTATATTTTAATTTAATTTAATATTTTATTATTTTTATTAAAATTATTTTATTATTTTTTATTAAAATCATAAAATTAATATTTATATATTAATTTAATAATTTTAATATTAGATGAAAGTGTACTACATGTATTCACATGCTAATATATTAAGAAGTCAGTGTATGATATTTTGTCAAACATTTATTTAAAATTGAACAAAATGCTGGTATTATTTTATATTGGTTAGAAATGTTTTGGCAAAAAGTAAAAAGAGGAAAAAATAAATGATAGATAAATTAAGGACTTCTATAAATGAGGGCATCAGGGGAGAAATGGATTTTGCTTCTATGATACTGACCAAATTCCTACATACATTTAGAAAATGGTTTTGAAGACTTTTGTTTTTAACAAACTTGATCAATTCTTCATCATGGATTTAGATACTGCTCCTGGTATGTGCCTGTAAGATGCAGGGTCATCCAGATGGCTGGGGTATCCTTGACTCCTATCTCTCAATTCAAGTGAAGGTTTTTCTCCCTAGATATTTTATACACATAATTTCAATTTTAACAGTTTACTTATGTCAGTTAATTATTAATAATAGTAGTAGTAGTATTACTTAGATTGTGTGTAATCCTTTGTAATCCCTCTAAGTGGATATTCAAAGCAGTTGGATGCCATTCTGAAGTATGTGGTGATATGATGATGACTATGACCGAGGGGAAACCACAAAAATCTGGTCAGGGAGGAAGTCTCGGGGATCATATTACCAAGTCAGGGCATTACACCATCAGCCACTTTGCTGACTTGAAAGATTTTGCTCTTATTAATAGGTTTCCTGAAATTAATGATTTAAGAAAAAAATGATTATTTTAAAAATCCATACTGTAATATGTCTTGAATCTTAGAAAGTTTTAATCTTTCCAGTGTATTATTGACTAAGATCTCTTGTTAAGCAACATATTATTCCATTAATGATCTCTTATTATGCAGTGTATTATTCTATAAATGGAATCTTTAGTACATGTAATCTCTCAGTACATGTTTAAAGATACATTTACTTTTACAATAATTTTGAAACTTTTATCCCAAGGCTTGAATTTTTTGTTATTACTTTTTTTTTTTAAAGTTAATTATTGAAACCAAAATGACTGTTCTTGATTTTATCAGCTGCAGTGATATTTAGTTTAAGACAGAAAACTGATGTTCTCCCATGTCCCAGCAAGGAGGTCACTAGGACAGTATACTGATGATCGATGGCACCTTGTACATTTCGTTGCAGCTGGGGATTCTAAAACCCCATTTTTATGTAAAGAATTCAATTTAAATAATTTATGATTATCATTATGAATTTTTAAATCTTAAATTGTGCAATTTTTGAGGCTGGACTATGTTTTGACTTTATTAAGCTTTAGATTGCAGCTGTTAGTATTATGTTAAGTGCTATTGCATGAAAATTGTGTTTCACATATCTGGAATCATTGAGAAAGTGTTATCAAAAACTATTTTAAAGAAAGATGAAATACATGTGGAATATAGAACAAATAAGTGGGAAAGATGTGCAAGAAAAAACAGAGGACATTACCTAACCATAGCTGTCCTGTATGCTAAGTAAGAGGTTGGGGCTTAATTTAGGACGCATGGTACAGCAGCCAACCCCTGTTCAATGAGCACAATTCACTATGAGCAACACATTGTTTGGGAACTGAAAAGGCTGCCAAGCTTGTGTTTTTATATAAAAAATATGAACCCTTAGAATAATCTCTTAAAAGTATCATAATGGAATTTTTTTAAAACTTATGATCATTCTGAATAATATTTGCAGATACCATACTTATCTGAATATATTTACACCCCTCATTGGAGAATACATTTCATAATTCATAATACTTTTTTTTAACCCATTTGATTTAAATCATATGTTTTAAATCGTCGAAACCATAATGGGAAGTTTTAATAAAATAACAATAGTTTTTTAGAAGTTTATCCTAGATCTTCTGAGCTTTTATAAACAGTTTTAAATGGGGGGCAAGTGCATTTTTATGTCTTGAATGAGGAAAATTTGAAGGTCCTAATTAAGTGGGTTTGTGGCAAGTTGTCCCAGCAGGCCCCCTCGTACCGACCCTAGATGGCTTTTTTTTTTTTTTTAATATTTTTTTCCCCTCTCTTTTGCTTGTGAGGTGTCATTCTCATTTTATGTAACTTTATAACTTGTTAACATTGTTAGGTATCTATGCTTAAAATATCATATATATTATAATAATTTTATTATGCATTTTCTATTAAAGGAGGCAATACATTGTTGGCCAAAACATTGAATCAGAAATAATAAGAAATCCTGCTGTTTTGGTGCTTTTTGTCAGTGTATTCAGATGCTAATTTTTTTTGACTGTCTAATATTTTACTTTAATGTTTGTATCATACAAATACTTTGATGGTAAGGATCTGTGAAAATTGACGCACTAAGTCTTCACCAGTTTGTAAGATGGTAGATGGATCTGCTGAAATACAGGATTGTCCCAAAAACTGATGTTTCTCACATTTGTAATCTGCAATATAATCCTGAAAAACACCACTTGATTTGCAAAAATCGAGTGAGTTATGAAGGCAATGGAATGAGAAACATGTATGTGTGTATATATATATATATTGCAAGTGTAAATATTATGTAAGTTATGTTTATTTATTTTTTATTTTTTTAAATTTTTTGAGAGCAGATTGGATTAGAAAACACAGAATGCCCATTTTCTTTAGGTGATGTGAAGCTCTGAAGTTGGGCAAAATGCCCTTTTTTATTGTTATGATTGTGTGACTTTTAACAATAGAATTCAGTTGTTCTTCTAGAGTAATTTGAGTAGTCTTTCATTTTACATACAATAAAAGAGAGGAAACAATACACAATTGTGATGAACCATAACTTAGGTCTTTTCACTGGTGCCATCTCAAGATACCAAAGGGTGTTCACGAAGGTAGTTCATAGAGGCATCATGAATATAATAGAAACATACTAGGTGGCCATAAGCAATCAAGATTATGAAGAAAACATACTAAACTTGGTTTTTTCTAATGTGTCCCATGACAGGAGGTCATTTTTACACCATCTGCCTTATAAAAAGACTCTTTTTAACAGTGGTAAGCACATTTCTGAGGCCCCATTGAGAAGGATGTTCATGAATTAATTAAAAATATTAATTTTATAAGGCAGGGGTGTATTAATACCTAGAATGTCCAAATGTCATAGGCCACGTTAGAAAACACTTAGTATAATGTAAATTTTAGAGTTAGATTAAAAATGTAAACCATTTTATTTATTAACTTTTTACAATAATTTCTATTTGGTGATTTATCATTCTTCACGTGCTTTTCCATACTTAGTAACAAAGAAGATTTAGCTTCAATGTAGATATCGAGCCAAAATGCCGAGTTCGCTAGCCGTACTTTTTTTTTTTCTAATTGAAAATGTCTCAGCGGCTTCATGTGAAGTACACCCAAATATTAAAGAATGTTTTTCAGAATCTCAGAGCTTCGACGCGAGCCAAATCGAGCGGAGAATATCCATTTTAACAAAATCATATGAATTGGTATTCACAGATGGATATTACTCTTGAAAAAGTATCTAGTGCCACAGAACGGTAATTCTCTTAGTAAAATTTTCTGATGTTCTTGGTGCGGGCTAGAATTACGATCTTGCCCGAACCTTTAGGTGGCTGCCAAAATCGCCACCCTAAATATATTGATTTGAAAGTTTCTCAATTTTTCGGTTTAAAAATATTCAAATATTACTTTACGAATATTAAAGAAATGTAAGACCTCGTTTTAAATAGCTATTTTCATTGATAAATTTGCAGCCGCTTTTAAGAAAATAGCGTTTAGGCGTTATCATAATAGCTAAATGTGAAGCTCTTATTCACAGAAATCTTTTGATTTTTCGAAAAACTTGATCTGAAGTCATTTGAAGTACTTCATTTCGCCAATGTAATAGTGTTTACAAATCACTGGATATGTGCATATTAACAACGTGAGAGACACTTTATAAGATATGTGTGTAATTTTTGAAAAAACCATAGAATTCAGCAAAATGAACGGTCATTTTTTAAGGGTGCAATTAGCACTACCCGTTGGAAAAGTTTGAAGAACAAATTTGGGGGCATTTGTTAGAAAATGAGCGTTTCTGAAAATGCGGAATTTTGAGCTCAGTTTAACACAAGACTTTGCAGAATATAATTTGAAGAACATGTACTCATTAATTCAATAATGTAAACAAATTGCCACAATTGAAACGACGTGAAAAACAAAAAATATCACATTTTTGTAATTTTGGAGAAAAAAAGGATACTGCAATATGGGAATTGTCATCTAACTTACCATTACTCCTACCAAAAGCTTAAAGAATAAAAATGTGAAGCAGTTTTTAAGAAAATCAGGTTTTGTAATTTTTCGAAATTGTAAATGTAGCCCACAAAATTGCGTGAAAACTACAATTATCAAAAGAAGTATATGACCACAATAAAAGAAATTCTGGACAATAAATTTCATTTGAAGGAAAAATCTCAATTTTTAATTTTGTAGTTGTAGAAAGTCACCGAAAACAACCATACTTTTGGAATTTTCGAAAATTCAGTGTTAACCGAGGAAATCGGACCTATGACACTTTTATAAGTATATTTTACTGTATTCTTGCATGAAATTTAAAGGAAAAAATTGGAACCGATTTTGAGAAAATGTTCGGGGACTTCACGTAAAGTACCCCCAAATTTTGAAGAAGGGTTTTCAAAATCGTCGTCCTTAGAGTCGAGCCAGATTAATCGGGAAATATAAATTTTGGAATAAAATCCTTCTTATGGCGTTTAAGTGTTAGTGGTGTTCATAAACGGACGACGGTCATTTTGAAAAAAAAAATCAAACACTTTTCGGTATCAGGATACCTCGAAAAGTGTATTTCCGTTGAAATTTCGAAATCGATTTTTTGCAGCACTTCATAACTTAATCTATAATCCGTATATGGGAAGGTAAAACATAACACTATGTATTGTGAAGTATTCTAAAGTTTGGGTTTGTTTCCAGGAATCTTTAACCTCAAGATATGGCGACGCAGAACCGAGTGGATGGCGCTGGCGCTCTCGGCGACGCCTTCCACCAGGTGGCGCAGGGGTTGGCGCGCGTTCAGGAGGCCCAGCGCAGGCTCCAGGAGGCCATGCGCCTGCAGGAGGAGGAGGCAGCCACGGCATTAAGACAGATGGAGCAGCAGCTGCGACAGCGGGACAACGTCATCAGCACCCTCCGACGCTCCCTGGACGAGCGAGTGCTGAGGGTAGAGGTCAGGGTGGCTGCGATAGAGGAGCGAGTGAGATCGGCCTCGGCCAGGAGAGAAAGCGAGGGGGCTCCAGGACAGGAAAATGAAGCCGAGGACGAACCAATGCCTGGGCTGGAGAACACGAAGTCACCGTCCTCGGAGAGCACAGATAGCGAGGAGTCTGGAGAACAGGGGGCGTTGGGGCGGCTGGAGAGTAGAATGTGGAAGCTGGAAGGGGCCGTGCAGAGAGCGCTCGCGACTGTTTTCCCGCGCGTGGAGGCTCTCGTGGAGCGGTTGGAGACCTCGCCGCCAGGGGCGCCCCATTCCCCCTCCACTTCCTCCGCGCCTCAGCCAGCCGCCGCCAGGGGCGGCCCCGTCGCGACGGAAGGGGCAGCGGCGGACGACGTGGATCGCCTGCGGCGGCAGCTGGAGCGTCGCGTGGCCGAGGTCAGCAGGCGTGCGGTGAGATCTCGAGCGGCTCCTTCCCGTGTGGGGGAGGCCCTGTGTTTAGCGACGGGTCTTGTGGAGGTCCGCCGCCTGTTGGATGCCGGGGCGGACGTCAACTACACCGACGCCTTCGGCAGGTGCCCTCTGATATCGGCGCTGTGCATCCAGTGCATTTCCGGATTCGGCGACCCGGAGGTGGTGTCGCTGCTGCTCGCCAGGGGCGCTGATCCGAACTCGATCGACGACGACGGCAGCTCCGCGCTGCACCGCGCCGTGCTCTTCGGGGACCGCCACTGCGTGGATCTGCTGATCGCCGCCGGGGCCGACGTGGACGCGCGGGACGTGGAGGGGGCGACGCCGCTGCACGTGGCGGCGAGCTACAGCTACAAGCACGCTATACGCTCCCTGCTGGCGGCCGGCGCCAACAAGAGCCTCAGAGCGTGGAGCGGCTCGTACGAGAACAAGACGCCCTTCGACGCCGCCAGGACGGACGACGTCCGAAATCTCCTACGCCCTTGAGGGAGTTGCGGCGTACAGCAATCGACGACAGCAACGTCGACATTAATGGCGGAGGTTTTGCGCCGAAATGGTAAACGTCCCACATGTGGCGTCAGGGTGGGCTAAATTTCCAGAATGCCACATCCTGATTATCATTGGTTTGACTCGAGCTGTCCAGTAGCCAGTCATCTTTTTATTTACGTTTGTATTTAAATGTATTACATTTTATAATTATTAAATTATTATAACCAATACAATGTGTTTCAAATATATGTAGTATATTGTGGCGTCTTTGCCGGGGCAATAAATCACAGACGTGAACGGTTTGTAATTTATTGAATATTTATTTGAAATAAGACCTGAATACTATGTACAATAATTAAAATAAACAATATTGACCCGTTACTAGAAGGAATGTTCCTGGTCACCACCACCGCCAGCCTGATAATTAGATATCTTATTCGGTATGATGCACCAGTAGCCTACGTGAGCATACAAGCGAGTATGCCGCACCTCCCGTCTCCACATAGCACGCCGGCTTCATTTCCCTGCCTCAGTAGCCTGTGCACTGAAATGCAGCGCCGCGCACAACCCACACGACTTCCTACCGACGCGCCCAGGAATCAGAAGGAGTTTAGGTCCGGGGTCCGTTTATATACCTTCTGGGCTGGCTGACGGAACTGCGTAATCTCGCTGTTTCTGCTGACGTGTTTCCACAGCTAGCCTGTCTACGGGGTTCACAAGTTTGCCCCAAGTGGTCTACGGGGTTCACAAGTG
>BOPP01000243.1:824041-834431 GCA_017312745.1 Gryllus bimaculatus
AATATATTGTCATGTCGGTAAAAGGCGACTGATATGACGCCACAATATTTATATATAACGAGGCCAACCCGGTAGACGTTCTATACTTTATCTCCTTCCCTCTAACTTTTCTCCCCGGCTCTCTTCGTCCCTTTCTCTTCGACCTTCTCTCTTCGTCCCTCTCTCTTCGTCCTTCTCCATCTCTCCCTTTTCGTGTCTCAATCTGCCTCTGCATCTCTGAGTCCATGACTGTCTCTGACCCTCTGTGCTTGTTCCTCTTTCTCCGTCTCTCTCTCCGTGACTTAGGCCTCCTAACCTCGGCCTCGCCCGGCGACACATGGTAACGCTCAGCAACAATGAACCCCACGTGGAGCGCAGTTTAAATGGAAATTGAATTCAAATGAAGCACTTTTTTTTCTGCTGCACCATCTAGTAGAGTTACAACAAAATTAACAGCATATAAATGCAACAATGAAATTATCCGAATTTCCGAAATTATTAGTACGTTATCAACATTTTTTTACACACTAAATTGTGGAATATTGACAGCATGTTAGAATTGGAATTTCTGCACGTTCGTATTGAATTTATTCGCGTCATTTCTGTGTACTCTAATCATGGTTGGCTGAATTATGTCCGGTTAAAAAACCGTCATTAAAAAACAAAAAAAACAACAACTCAGAATTGTGGTAACAATTTTTGTAGATGCTTTCTAAAAAAATAAAACTTAATTACAAGTTTTATTTTATTTGAAAGCATCTACAAAAATCGTTAAGGCATTTCTGAGTTTTTGTGCATGATATTCATCAAAAACTCTTATTTAGTCACAACAAACGCATACAAACGTTTACGAAAAACAAATTAAGAGGAAAACATTTTTCAGCCCCCACACACGTGCGTTGCGTTGAAGCAAGTTAACGCACGTCGCAGAATAACACTATCTTACGCAAGAGCGCACGAGCGGTGGTGCCCCAACGGACTGGATGTTGTACCTGCATCGTAAATGTAATTTCCAAAATTCAAAATACGAATATACAGGTAAGTCACGTAATTTTATCTCCTCCGGCAAATATGTCGGAATAAAATTGGAAGTAAGGGAATATATGAAGAAATATAAACAGAAATTTAAACAGCATGAAAGACTAGTTCACATAAATACTTTTAGAAATGTTTTTTTAAAATAAAAGCAACGTTGTTAGAATAGGCAAGAGAATTCAGATAGCTTAGTTACAAGGGACATACTAGCATCGGATTCTGGCAGCAACAATTAGAACAGGGGAACTAACACAAGCGGGATTGATAGATAAAAATGAATCATCAGAATTCGTCTCGATCTGATGGAGGTAGAACGTGTGACCGGGACTGTCATATATTGACAGAGAAATGTATTCTAGTTAGAATTTATATCGACCTGAGGAGGATGTACAGTATATCCGCGAGTTGTATAAGGTTGAAGACTAAAAACGGAAGATATTTAAAATGCGAAATGTTAGGTTACGGATTTAGATAATTAATAGAAATTACAAAACAAGTAGGGCGTGCACGGTGGAAAAATCAATGTTGATTCGAACACGGTGTGGAAATTCAAGAAATGCTAGGACGACACTCATTCAGGTTCTCTCAGGCCGTTAACATGCACATTTCCAGCGATTTGTATACATGGTTGAATTTTTGAATTAAAGTTATTCAAATTACTTTAAACGTTTTTACGAAAACACAAAAGATTCCAGTAAAAAAGAGCTTCAAATTTCGCATTTAAAAAATACTTTTTCTTAAAAACGGCTCCAAATTTTTTCAATGAAAAGTTCTATATAGGACGAGGAGTTACGCTTCTTTAATATTATAAAAGTAATATTTTCAGTCTACCGTTTGAAAAACAAAATATTGAGAAATTTTCAAAACAAAAAAAAAAATTATTGAAGGCGACCATACATGGCAGCCGCTAAGAGGGTTGGGGCAAGACCGTTAAACTATCCCACACCAAGGAAATTAGAAACTTTTACTTCGTGAAAGTCTGCGTCATTCTGTAGCACCCCTAGTTTACAGACGTTACAGTAAAATTCAAGTACATTCTTAACCTTCGAGCAGAAATATTCACAGAAATAGTGATAAGAACTGACCTTTTTGAGAGAAGACTCGAAGTTGCGAATTTTACAAGAAACTTGAAATTATCATGAATTTGACGTAGCTTTTTACCACCTTCTTTTAAAGAATATTAAAAAAAGTAAATCGGTAACAATTAAATATATTGGACCCCTCGTTATTTGAAAAAGTAAGTCAAAACATTGGATATATTTGGTATATTTCAATTAGGTTGTAGTTTTGCGAGCCGCCGTTGGAGTGCAGCACTGAGAGGGTTGCAAGTTTTAAAACGTTGGCAGCACGTGGCCATACGCGCGTGTAGCGTGTAGCAATATTGGTACAGGAGAAAAGGTTTCGTGTTCATTGTTCTGGTCAGTTCTGGTATTGTGTGCGCTCATTGTAATAGAGTTTGTGTGCATCCATTTTCGTCATCTGTGAGGAAGCGTGAACTATTTGGGGTGTGAACATTTTTGTTATTGGTTTTTAAGTAAGTAATATCTCGTGCCTGATAGTAAAAGCAATCTGTGTGACTGCAACTGAAAATTATGATATTAATATGGGTAGTGATCTTTATGTAGAAAGGGTGTTGTAGCAAGTGTGTTGTAGCATTGAACGATATATAAGACAATTTCTATGGAAACGTAATGATTGAGAATTACAAGTAACTGACGGAACACATGCTGGACTGGTTGCGTACGTTTCCGCGGTCTGAGTTTGTTTTATCTAAGCTACCCGAGACGAGGAGCGTCACTGACGTGGTGGCTAACGCTTCGGCCAGCGTATTGTGACGTCATGGATACTGCAACAGCGACCACAAGACAGCACGAGCTTTCGTATAACAATCATATTTATTAAAAGAAAACAAAAAAATATATCACTTAATAATCTAGCTTACACCTAGCTCTTGATAGACCTATGGAGCGCGAAGCGATCCAAACCGATTGAAGATGATTTTGATTGTGACATTCGCCACTCCTACTTTTTTGAAGCGCGCCAAAGCCTAGCTTCGTGAACCGGATGTCACGCCTGGGACACAAAGTCGTTCTGGGCGCACAACGCTGGGTTGCCATCGATGCAAAGGAGCGATCTTATCTTTATTGAAGAATCGGCGTGAATCGTGGCAACTACAACCACTCTTCACTCGGAGCACGCAACAGCATCGCTCCCCCGTGACCGCAGTCAACCGCAAGGACAAGTCCGCAGGCTTCGTCACTATGACTCCAGCTCGGCGAGCCTGGCTCGCATATGCACCGGTAGTGGCGCAAGTTTTGTGGCACACGATGCCGGTGGGTGTGTACCACGCGGTTCTCACACGTCTCCAGAACCGCCTACTGCTCCGTACATCTGTATATAGGCGAGGCTCACGTGACCTCCTACGTCACGCCACCCCCTCAGCTTGTTATAACAGTGAAAAAGCTTCTATAAGCCGGAAGACACGCAAAGCCTTGTGTCTCCGTCTCCGCGTTCTCCTTTACGGAAAAACTCTTCCTGGTGGCGAGACTAATCCGCAACCAAGCCGTCCCCAAATAGATGCCGATAGGCACGCTGGCTAATAGTTACAGTCATTACGGGCCTTCCTCAGACGTAACTTTTTGCCAATGGCTAGCATAGTCGCCTCTACGGGGGGAGAAGAGGCGGGGATTGGTTAACACCCTAACACTTGAAGCCGTGTCGCCACATGTCAGTTGACGCGGCTGCACCATAATACCAGATAATACAACGAATGGCGCCTGGACGTTAAAGGCTTTGGGGAGCAACACGTCTCTGACATACATTTCTTTCATTAACATTTAAATTTCTTTCCACCTAGTGTTGGAGACGTGAGTGATGAACATGGTGTGCGATTTTATCAAGATACCGATGCCATGGAAAATCGTTATAAGAGAAGATGGTTCACTATAGATTCCTCCTGTATTGATTCTGAGATGTTTCAAGTTTCTCGAAAGTGGTCTATATGGCGTATCTTCTCCAGAAAAAAGCACTTCTGATTTCATTTTCGCAACCAGCCTATGTGATTCAGTAAAGAACTCCAAATTTCATCTCGCGACAAGACACAATGTTCAAATTTGGTGCACTGTGTAATTATTCCAATTATCATGTGGTCGAAGCAGGAAGTATTATTCCTTTTCCAAGGACATTGTTGGCACATTGACCGCCAAATTACTTCAAATTTGGCGCCTTGTTTTTTAACAGGGCATTTTGATGATCTTTGAAGGCGTTTCAGAGGAAACGATTATACATTTCAAACTTGGCGCCTCCGAGATAGTCTTATTTTTCTCCAAAAAGCCGCGCGAATGTCTTCTCTGTTGATCAAATACTCATTTCTTTCGTACAAAGTTCCTTGACGTCAATTGTCAGCTGTTCCCTGTTAGTTCGGAGCGTCACCGAAAGATCGCATCAGCTCCTGGGTGCCCCGCGTAAAATTGTTGCCGAAATACTACGAAGTCCCCCATTTTCTACGTCAGACACCTGCTCGCATTGTCACCACAAGCTAACGCAGAAAGATGAGTAAAGGCGTTTTGAACGCCTTCAGGGTTCGATTCGGAGTGTGCCAGGCACTGGATGCAGTTGAAACATGAAGTAAAAAACTACGAAATTCGTAAGAAAAGGTTTAATTTCGTTTGGACAGAGGTAACTGTGACAATTTCTTCAATACTTGTAAATTTTCTCTCCAATCTTTGTCAATTGTGTGTCGTCTCTTTTCCAGAACACTCTTGTCTGTCAAAAAACTACTGATAGAAGAGGTGATGTTTCGTTGCAGTTTCTACCAATAGCTCTCCCAACCTTTTTCTTCGAGTATTTCGCTGCGTTAATAATTCTATTAAATTTCTCTCTCAACTTTTCTTCGACTATTTCGCCGCCTGAACAGACATATGAGGAATAAGAGCCCATATCTATAGCTGATTTACCCATGACAATAGATATTACATCAGAGTGAATATTTTGTTAACAATCCTTGCAAAAACCACTCATTTCTGTATTCAAAATTCAACTATTATACGGTTTAGGGCAGGGATCATTGAATTATGATAACGTGCCCAGAATTCACTTCTTCACGTAGCCAATCACATATTTTTAACTGATTTTGACGTAAAATAAATAAACAAACATGTTTACAAAAAATAATTATTTTTATTATAAATAAAAAAAACTTGTTTATGATGTTTCAGAAGATATCGTTTTAATTTCTATCTGAGTCGGCTAATCCTTCCTCTATAGTTCTATCGTGAGTAATAAATAGTCAACTTCCCTTACATCTTCATTATCACATTTGATTCTTGAATCTACTTTGTCAGAATCAAAGAAACAGTAATTTGGTTTGCCCTCTCATTTTCAACCAATCGTGCCCATCCTCGCTCAGCTCGAAAAATTCCGATTTGTGAGCTGTGTATCTGAAATTAATTAGTGTTAAATGGGAAAAAAATGAGTAAATTGGAAAGTTGCTACGAGTGTTAACCAGACAAAACTCCTAGTACAATCACACAAATCGGGGGGCGAATATACAGGTGAGTCACGTATTTTTTATCCCTCGGCAAATATGGTCGGAATAAAATTGGAAGTAGTGGCATTATGAAGAAAATATAAACAGAGAAATTTAAACAGCAATGAAAGACTAGTTCACTACTACTTTTAGAAATGTTTTTTTAAATAAAAGCAACGTTGTTAGAATAGGCAAGGAGAATTCAGATAGCTTTAGTTACAAGGGACATACAGCATCGGATTCTTGGCAGCATACATTAGAACAGGGGAACTAACACAAGCGGGATGGAATAGATAAAAATGAAACTCATCAGATTCGTCTCGATATGCATGGAGGTAGAACGTGTGACCGGGACTGTTATATATTGACAGAGACATGTATTCTAGTTAGAATTTATATCGGCACCTGAAGGAGGTGTAAACATCATATCCGCGAGTTGTATACGAGTTGAAGCTAAAACGGAAGATATTAAATGCGACATGTTAGGTTTACGGAATTAGATAATTAATCAGAAAATTACCAACAAGTAGGGGGTGCACGGTGGAAAAATCAATGTTGATTCGAACACGGTGTGGAAATTCAAGAATGCTAGGCACGACACTTCATTCAGGTTCTCTGCAGGCCGTTAACAATGCAATTTCAGCGATTTGTATACATGGTTTGAATATTTGAAATTACAGTTATTCAAAAATTACTTTAACGTTTTACGAAAAACACAAAAGGATTCCAGTAAAAAAAGACTTTCAAATTTCGATTTAAAAAATACTTTTCTAAAACGGTCCAAATTTTTTCAATGAAAATATATATAGGACGAGGAGTTACGCTTCTTTTAATATTATAAAGTAATATTTTCAAGTCTACACCGTTTGAAAAACAAAATATTGAGAATTTTTCAAAACAATAAAAAAAATTAATTGAACGGCGACCATCATGGCAGCGCTAAGAGGGTTGGGGCAAGACCGTTAACCTATCCCACACAAGGAAATATAGAAACTTTACTTCGTGAAAGTCTGCGTCATTCTGTTATGCACCGCGCCTAGTTTACAGACGTTACAGTAAAATTCAGTAATTCTTACCTTCGAGCAGAAATATTCACAGAAATATGATAGAACTACTGACGCTTTTTGAAGAGAGACTCGAAGTTGCGGAATTTAACAAAGAAACTTGAAATTATCATGAATTTGACGTAGCTTTTTCACTTCTTTTAAAGAACTATTAAAAAGTAAAATACGGTACAATTCAATATTTTTTTTTTTTTTTGGGCCCCCTTCCCTCGTTTTATTTTTTTTGAAAAAGTTAAGTCAAGAACATTGGCTATATTTGTATATTTTCATTAGGTTGTAGTTTTGCGAGCCGCCGTTGGGAAGTGGCTAGCAGCTGAGCGGGTTGCAAGTTTTAAAACGTTGAGCACTGGGCATACGGCGCGTGTAGCGTGCTAGCAATCATTGGTACAGAGAAAAGGTTTCGCGTGATTCATTGTTCTGGTCAGTTCTGGTACTTGTTGTGCGCTCATTGCTGCACACATAAAGTTTTGTGTGCATCCATTTTCCTCATCTGTGAGGAAGGGTGAACTATTTGGGGTGTGAACTATTTTTGTTATTGGTTTTTAAAGTTCAGTAATATTCGTGCTGATAGTAAAAGCAATCTGTGTTGACTGCAACTGAAAATTATGATAATTAATATGGGTAGTGATCTTTTGTAGAAAGGGTGTTGTAGCAAGTGTGATGTACATTGAACGATAACAGCGAACGCGTAGCGAGAACTTTTCTTTTGGCAGACGTAATGATTGAGATTACAAGTAAGGTGCGAAACATGCTGGACGGTTGCGTAGGTTTCGCGGTCTGAGTTTTTTGTTTCTATCTAAGCTACGCCGAGACGAGGAGCCGTCCACTGACTGTGGTGGCTAAGCTTCGGCCAGCGTATTGTGACGTCATGGATACTGCAACAGCGACCACAAGACAGCACGAGCTTTCGTATAACAATCATATTTATTAAAAGAAAACAAAAAAATATATCACTTAATAATCTAGCTTACACCTAGCTCTTGATAGACCTATGGAGCGCGAAGCGATCCAAACCGATTGAAGATGATTTTGATTGTGACATTCGCCACTCCTACTTTTTTGAAGCGCGCCAAAGCCTAGCTTCGTGAACCGGATGTCACGCCTGGGACACAAAGTCGTTCTGGGCGCACAACGCTGGGTTGCCATCGATGCAAAGGAGCGATCTTATCTTTATTGAAGAATCGGCGTGAATCGTGGCAACTACAACCACTCTTCACTCGGAGCACGCAACAGCATCGCTCCCCCGTGACCGCAGTCAACCGCAAGGACAAGTCCGCAGGCTTCGTCACTATGACTCCAGCTCGGCGAGCCTGGCTCGCATATGCACCGGTAGTGGCGCAAGTTTTGTGGCACACGATGCCGGTGGGTGTGTACCACGCGGTTCTCACACGTCTCCAGAACCGCCTACTGCTCCGTACATCTGTATATAGGCGAGGCTCACGTGACCTCCTACGTCACGCCACCCCCTCAGCTTGTTATAACAGTGAAAAAGCTTCTATAAGCCGGAAGACACGCAAAGCCTTGTGTCTCCGTCTCCGCGTTCTCCTTTACGGAAAAACTCTTCCTGGTGGCGAGACTAATCCGCAACCAAGCCGTCCCCAAATAGATGCCGATAGGCACGCTGGCTAATAGTTACAGTCATTACGGGCCTTCCTCAGACGTAACTTTTTGCCAATGGCTAGCATAGTCGCCTCTACGGGGGGAGAAGAGGCGGGGATTGGTTAACACCCTAACACTTGAAGCCGTGTCGCCACATGTCAGTTGACGCGGCTGCACCATAATACCAGATAATACAACGAATGGCGCCTGGACGTTAAAGGCTTTGGGGAGCAACAACGTCTCTGACATACTTTCTTTCATTAACATTTTAATTTCTTTCACTAGTGTTGGAGGACGTGAGTGATGAACATGGTGTGGGCGCCTTTTTCAAGATACGCGATGCCATGGAAATCGTTATAAGAGAAGATGGTTCACTATAGATTCTCCTGCTATTGGATTCTTGAGATGTTATCACAAGTTTCTCGGAAAGTGGTCTATATGGCGTATCCTTCTCCAGAAAAAAGCACTCCTGATTTCATTTTCGCAACCAGCCTATGTGATTCAGTAAAGAACTCCAAATTTTCATCTCGCGACAAGACAGCAATGTTTAAATTTGGTGCACTGTGTAATTATTCAATTATCAATGTGGTCGAAGCAGAAGTATTATTCCTTTTCCAAGGACATTGTTGAGCAAGCATTGGACCGCCAAATTAACTTCAAATTTGGCGCCCTTGTTTTTCTAACAGGAGCATTTTGATGATCTTTGAAGGCGTTTCAGGGAAAGGATTTACATTTCAAAACTGGGCCTCCGAGATAGTCTTATTTTTCTCCAAAAAAGCCGCGCGAATGTCTTCTTGTTGATCGCAAATACTCATTTCTTTCGACAAAGTTTTCTTGACGTCTTGGTCAGCTGTTCCCTGTTAAGTTTCGACGTCCCGAAAGATCTGCATCAGCTCCGGGGTGCGCCGGTAAAATTGTTGCCGAAATACTGACGAAGTCCCCCATTTTCTACGTCAGACACCTGCTCGCATTGTCCACAGCTAAAACGCGAAAAGATGAGTAAAGCGTTTTTGAACGCCTTCAGGGTTTCGATTCCCGAGTGTGCCAGGCCACTGGATGCAGTTTGAAACCTGAAGTAAAAAAACTACGAAATTCGTAAGAAAAAGGTTTAATTTCGTTTTGGACAGAGGTAAGCTGTGACAATTTCTTCAATACTTGTAATTTAATCTCTCAAATCTTGTGTCAAATTGTGTGTCGTCTCTTTCCAGAACACTCTTGCTGTCAAAAAACTACTGATAGAAGAGGTGATGTTTCGTTTGCAGTTTCTACCAATTAGCTCTCCCAACGCTTTTTCTTCGAGTATTCGCTGCGTTAAATAATTCTATATTAAATTTTCTCTCAACTTTTCTTCGGACTATTTCGCCGGCCCTGAACACGACTAATGAGGAATAAGAGCCCATATCTATAGGCTGATTTACCTTGAAATAATATTACATCAGAGTGATATTTTGTTAACAATCCTTGCAAAAACCACTCATTTCTGTATTCAAAATTCATCTATTATACGGTTTTAGGGCAGGATCATTGAATTATGAAAACGTGCCCAGAAATTCACTTCTCCACGTAGCCAATCACATATTTTTTAACTGTTTTTGCCGCAAAATTAATAACAACATGTTTACAAAAAATTAATTATTTTTTATTAAATAAAAAACTTGTTTAATGATGTTTCAGAAGATATCGTTCTTAATTTCTATCTGAGTCGGCTAATTCTTCTCTATGTTCTATCGTGAGTAATAAATAGTCAACTTCCTTACATCTTCATATCAATTTGATTCTTGAATCTACCTTTGGTCAGAATCAAAGAAACGTAATTTGGGTTTCCCTCTCCATTTTCCAACGCATGTGCCCATCCTCGGCTCCGCTCGAACAATTCGATTTGTGAGCTGTGTATCTGAAATTAATTAGTGTTAAATGGGAAAAAAATGAGTAAATTCGGAAAGTTGCTACGAGTGTTAACCAGACAAAGACTCCTAGTACAATTACACACAGCAACTGGAGTAATCGTATTCTTTTTATTACACCACAATGTAATTAGATTGTTTGTCTTTTATTAAATTAAACGCAATTAGGCTGGCGACTGACTTTCAAGTGGCACAATTCAATTTAACAAGTGGTCACATCATACTAGTAGGAATAATTTTGTAAGTAATATTATTATTATTACTATTATGGATCTTACTAA
>BOPP01000243.1:867241-911302 GCA_017312745.1 Gryllus bimaculatus
AATAATAATAATAATAATAATAATAATAATAATAATAATAATAATAAAACAGTAAAAACTGTGTTTCGTAGGGGGGAAAAGATTATCTGCGCACGTTTTCTTGAGGTACAGAATCCCTTTCCGTCATTTTAACTATAAATAGTCGAACGATAAGTAAAAGTTAAACATAAATAAAAATAAATTTTAAAAATAGAAAGATTAGCAATATTAAAAAAAAGAAAACTAGACATTTTCGTTTCTGGGTTAGAGAAAACGTATTTGCATCGGTACACGAATTGCAAGTATGATTTTTCTGCATTTACTAACAAAATAGCAACTCGCCCTTACCTCCTACCGTTACAACCAAAGGAGAGTTCAACAAAACGTGCGCATAGTTCTATTCTCGCGATTACGAAACGGACGCGGTGAAAGTATAGATATGAGTTGATTTTATATTTAAGAATACGTGTTATTATAAGATAATACTTGTTACTTCTACATTCACTCTACATTCGGCTTATGTCCATTTCTAAACTCTCCTACTTCAGCCGTTTCTCTGTCTCCTTGGTTACGACATTTTGATGGCATGGCAGAGTTTAAGTAGACTTCCCTCCTCCTTATATCCCGGATAACAATATCCGGTTTGTTTGTTTGTTTGCCGTTACCTTGCAATCAGTGTGAATTTGATGGTCTTACAGTATTGTACATGTCCAAAAGACGTCACCGGTTTTGATGGGTGGTCGTAACACTTGGGGCATGTGTTTGGAACTTCATTGGCGATGAAGATCTGCCAGTGTAGGTAACTACACACCTTGCCTCTTCTCAAGTATTCGACCTTTGCCAAAATTAGACGTACTGAGTCATTGCGATCAATGGTTTATACTTGCTCCTGGCAAATGGCGCATTTACCACCTTGGGAAATATTGAGAATCACATTATCATAATGTGTTCTTAACGACAGATCTTGGGAAGCTATTCCAACTAGATCCGATTCTGACTTCATCCTTCCCCTTTTAAGCCTCATAAATGATTGTTCTTTATTGATATGCTCATTGCCAATTCTTTTTAGATATTGTCCATAGAGTGGTTTGTCTTTCCGCGATTTCTTCAACATTTGTTGTGTCTCACATTTTATGTACGAGTAAAGTAGCCAGTGTATATGTTACTGTGCGTGTCTTGCACAGTCTTCTTTGCAATTCTTCTTGCTACATTTATATTACCTCCGTTTCCCATTATTATCTCAGATTGCATGACCTGCCTCATTTGTGGGACATCTTGATGGCTGATTACATGCTTTCCCATTCTGACTATTTCAATGTGCCAGGAGGTTTCAATTTGTGTGAGGCCTCTTCCCCTTTCCTTACGTGACACAAAGTCTATGTACATCAGATCACGGTTTACAACATGATGAATTGTGAGCTGTTTTCTGGTTTTTCGATCCATGATTCGAATTTTTTGCACAGTCCAGTCCACTAATTCGAACTGTACCCCGCTTCTGGCGCAGCCAAACTAGCAATCGCATATATTTTATTCCTGAAGTTCAGAGCGGACTGCAGGACAAGTCTCACTCTTCTGTAATACTCCTTGCAAATTCTCCCTTTCATTGTGTTGTTCAAGATCTCACATTCTTCAACGCAAAGAAATTTGTAAGTTTTACCTGACTCAAGATCTTGAACTATCAACTTTAATGCTCTCTGACTTTGTTATTTTGCCTTTCTTTAAATTGATTTTAGCACACTTGTCAACACAAAACTTCAGGGAAAAGTCATTGTTCAAACCATTCACGGCAGCATTTGGGTGGGAATCACTTCATTTGCAGCAAACACTTGAAAAAATTCACAATATGTTTCAACGTCTTCCTACAACTACAATTATGGAGATAAATTTGGTTAATAATGAAGTGTATTCACCAAAAACAGATTTTAAAATAAGGTCATGTTGAATTATTCGAAACTACGAGTATTTTTGGAATAATTGGGGGTCAAAGTTAGTCGCCCGCTCTCAAAATACTGCGCTTTTTGATTTAGGCGTTTTGAGGCAGTTGGATGCTACGCGAGTTAGAATGTGTGTAGAACATCATATTTAATATTTGTTTTTCCTTTATTACATTGTAGCTTGTGTTCTATGTTTACAAATTAATGTTTTAGGTATTATTTAAAACCAATTTCAAGTAAACATTGCTTCGATCACTCGTATCCAATTTACACAGATGCTACGTTAGTTAGAATTTATATATTATTTCATTTTTCATTTATTATTATTTATTACATATTTATGTTATTTCTTTTTTAATTGCCTCTTAATTGTGCTAAATGTGAAAACGAATTGATGAGCAGTCATTCTCGGTTGTTGTTACCCATTGTCGTAACGCCACACAAATAACACGATAATGACGTCTTTTTGTTCGCAGAAATAAAAACGAATACTTTTATATATTTGTAATACAATAATGTTTAATAATTACTATTATATATTTTTAGATCAATTTATTTACCAACGCTACGAGTATAGTATTATTTTTTAATTTTTAAATATTTTACTTTCTGGCAGTCTGCTTATTTTTCGCATCTAATGTTCTACGATTTCAAATGAGTTTTGAAAAAAATAATTCGGAGAGAAATTGTGATATAAATAGTATTACATTACCAGTACTAATGGCGAGACAGTACGTGCTATTTTAGCACCACTAGTTTATTTCTGGTATCATTCTGAATTATTAGTTTCTTTGCAAGTATATTACATCTTGGATCATATTTGTTAATTGAACTTAGTATATTTTCAATTAATGACCTAAATACATTGATTTGCATTGTAATATGCTTTCTATCATGGTTTAAATCTCCGATAGTGCCTACGGACCTCAGTCCTAGGGGTTAAAAGGGAATATTTCCATTACAGATTAAAAAACTGCTCTCTCGCAGGTTTCTGTAGTGTAACGGTATTATATTAGTTCAATGGGAAAGACACCTTCACCAATAATTACTAGCATTTATTCTACCTATAAACAAAACTATTCTACCTATAAACATTCTCATATAACAACAAAATAGTTACCTTAAAATGAACATTATAATTCCCAACAATATGTACACCAATGATGTACATAACCCCCAATACTTTTTAGAATTGCACTTTTCTTATAACTTATAAACTTAAGAACAGGTAACAAATATTTGATGTTGTAATCACTGCAAATATATAGATTATACAATGAAGTCCATCTGAGATGAATACCACAGTGACAAAAACTCGTATTCCCCTGCTTAAAATATCCAGGAAGCAGACCAATGCCATGTAGTGATGTTACCAAAGAAAGGGTCCCCTTGCCACTTGAAGAAATCAGCACTTCTGTTTATCAGAAAGGGTTATCTCACCGTAATGATGAAGTTTGCCCATGAGGGGTAGCCAAAGCGTCGGCCTTCATACAAACGTGATGGCCTCGCAGCAGCCGAACAAAATGGCGGCCGCGGTCTCTGGATTAAATGAGTTGTCCTTCGACACAATTGGGTTGCACTTCAGTGGAAACAAAGGTTAAAGTAGGGTACGCGGTACACCCTTAGAAGGGTGGCGGCGGGTTCTCCTTAATTCGTCCCTCAAATTACACTACGCGCTTTGATAGAAATGAATAAAACTTAGGGATAGGCCATTTTTTATGTCTCGCTCTTCATACGCTTTGTTCCTGCTGCATTGTAATGCCAATTTACTTTCAAAGGCAAGTTTTCTCGCTTCGCTCGCTCGGATGCAAGTCACGGCCCACGCATTCACTATAAACATCCTTGAGCCTATCCACTGCATAATTACCAATTCACTTTTATAAGAAAGCACTTTTCAAGGAAGCCTCCAAAATTCAAACTGCGCAGTTGTCACCGGAGCGGCGCGAAATGCCGGTTTAAACGACTTCCGTAAGTTGTACCGTATAATGGACTTCAATCGTACCAAAACTACCTATTTAACTTTAAGAGGTTGCTGATAATGCGATTTGCTGAGTTGCTTTCGAGAACTGACTGACGAACACGGTGCCGCGTAGCTTGCTTAGAAAAATCACAAGGGACCGCCTTAAACGCACACTGCTAGAGATTCAAACACCACGGCAACCCAAAACGTTCTGCTGCCGAAACTACTCTGAGATGAGAGAGACCCGTTCGCTAACGATTCCCGCGTCACGATTCTCGTTCACCTGGTGGTTCTGGAATCGTGACGTCATGACGTTCTTTCTTGTTTCCCGCTCAATTTGAACGAGTTCGAACAACCATCGTTAATTAATATTTTATTTACGGGGTGACCTATTTTAACCCGTTTTAAATGTCTAGTAGACCCACGGCATTTTAAGAAAATTTCCCGCTGAGTTTAATAAGTAAGTTTATCACGTATCAAGAGGCGTATAAAAAACTTTGTCGCCTGTATGCACGCGAAACATTGCCGCCTATTTTTTTCAAATAACCCGAGGAAAGATTTATATAATAAGTACAAATAATGTTTATAACTTGGACACACATATTTAACTAAAATTAAATATGTATGATTTAATTAAAAATTTATTCGTGTTCAGTATTTTTCTACGAACAATTAAATAATTTTTAAATCATATCTTTTGATGTTCAGAAATAACATAAATTCATCATGTTTTCGTTATTTTGTAGTTAGGCAAATTTGTTATTCAACCGTTGTCCTGCCTTTAATTCTTAAAATTACGTAGGTGTCTACATTTAAAAATATCTTATAACGTTCATACTATTTTCTAGTGTAAGATGAAGGCATTTCCTCAACATTTGGAATTAAATATATTGCGACGGACTTCGTCGAAGCAAAATTATCGATAATTTCGTTCAAATTAATGTTTTGCAACATTAACTTCTCGGCGCCTAATAAAGCAAAAGCATTAAGACAATTTTCAATCATTGACAAACGCAAATTTTGCATAATCGATAACTTCTTTCACACGAGTAAGACGATATTAAAAATGAATATATATCGAAGAAAATTGAAAGATATGGAATGGAAAGATAAGGTTTAATTCTCTCATGCGGTTCTGACATTACGTAATGGACACCAATATTACGGGAACGTATGTGCAATTGTTGCACCAGTTATTTACACGTCTTAACCATCATGCAATTCACTGAAATTTTTCCTAGGGCCTTTGGCCTAGAGCAGGATTTGAACGACACATTTGGATGAAGGAAAGTGAGCCTGGCAGGTGTTTATTCGGTTTATTGCTCAGGTGATTGGCAGATCTTCATTCAAACCGTATTTCTGCTGTGTTAAAAGAATGTCATGTTTTCGTAGGTGACGTGCCATTTGCTCCATTCGTTGCTATAATTTGTGTTGCGCTTTTTGTCTTGTTCAGGTTGTTTAAAATCGTCATTAGTGAGGTCTCTCTGCTATGTTCAAGGAGTTCGCGAGTTTTCATTCGAGATGTACCATTTGCTCTGTTCGGGAGACTGGTAGTTCGTCACGTGTGCGGTGCCTTCTGCTTTGTTCATGTGCTTTAAGGTGTTCATTTGTGCTTTGTGCTCCTTCCGAAACATTGTCATTGGTGACGTGGTATCTGCTCTGTTTTGATGACAGAGTCAGTCTGCTTGTTGGAGTCAATTGCCTAATGTTGTGATCAGGTTATTGGCAGGTGTGTTCACTTGTGACGTCATTCACCTTTTTTACTTTCAGATGGTGTCGACATTCACGACGCCATTCGTCTTTTTCTTTGCTCATGCGGTTGGCGTGTGTTCACTTGTGACTCAATTCCCCCTTTTGCTGTGTTCATGTCGTTGGCGTGCTTATTTGTGACGTAATTGCATTTCGCTTTGTTCAATAATTGGAGTGTGTTCACTTGTAGCTTAATTCCCCTTTCGTTCTGTTCATGTCGTTGGCGCGCTTATTTGTGACGTCATTACCTTTTGTTCTGCTAGGTGGTTGGCGTGTATTCACTTGCGACTTAATTTCCTCTTTTCTCTGTTCATGTCGTTGGCGTGCGTATTTGTGACGTCATTAACTTTCGTTCTGTTAAGGTGGTTGGCGTGTGTTCACTTGTGACTTAATTCCCTCTTTTCTCTGTTCAGGTGGCGGGCACGGCTGGGAACGAGGCGCTGTGTCAAGCTGCCAGCGATGGCCGCGTGGAGGCGCTAAAAGCGCTGCTGGCGGCGGGCGTGTCAGTTGATGCTAGAGACGGCACCGGCAAAACACCTTTGATTCTCGGCTCGGAGGAAGGCCACTTGGACGTGGTTCGTGAGCTTTTGAAGGCCAATAGCAATGTCAGCATATCGGACAATGACGGCGATACGGCCTTAATTCGATCTGCGGCTCGTGATCACTTGGAGGTTGTGCAGTTGCTCTTGGCTGCGAACGCGGAGGTGAATGCGCGAAACAATATTGGGATGACGCCTCTCATGCAGGCATCGTGGATGGGTAACGCGAAAGTATTACGCGAGCTTTTGAAAGCTAATGCTGACGTACACCTGAAGGACAAAGACGGAGATACAGCCTTAATACTAAGTGTATATTTTTTGAATCATGTGGAGTCACTACGAGAGCTCTTGGCTACGAATGCGGATGTGAATGCAAGAAACAATGAAGGGAAAACGGCCCTCATGAGTGTCTCATTGAGAGGTGATGAAGAAGCAGTTCGTGAGCTTCTGAAAGCGAACGCAAATGTAAACATTTCTGATATTAACGGACATACCGCTTTAATGAACTCTGCACGCGGTAGTTATGTTGAGGTTTTGCGGCTTCTCTTGGCTGCAAATGCGGATGTGAATGCAAGCAACAAAGATGGGAAAACGGCTCTCATGTATGCCGCAGCTAAGGGTGACGTAGATGCAGTAAGCGAACTTTTGAAAGCGAACGCTGATATACACGCTTCCAGCAATCAGGGAAATACCGCTTTAACAGTATCCGCAAAGTACGGTAGTACGGCGGTGCTTGAGTTGCTAGTGGCTGCGAATGCAGACGTGAACGCAAAAAACCTAAACGGAACAACAGCTCTCATGTACGCCGCAGCAAACGGTTCCCCAAACGCAGCGCGTCATCTTTTGAAAGCGAACGCCGATGTAAACATTGCGGACAAGGACGGGGACACCGCTTTAATGCTGTGTTCAACAGAAGGCACTTTGGAGGTTTTGCAGCTGCTCCTGGCCGCGAAAGCGGATGTCAGCGCGCGAAACATAAACGGGACCACGGCTCTCATGTACACCGCGTGGAACGGCCACGCGAATTTAACGAACGAGCTGTTGAAAGCGAACGCCGACGTCAACATCGCTGACAACGACGGCGACACAACCTTAATCGCGGCTTCAGTCAACGGTAATTTGGAGGTGGTGCAGCTGCTGTTGGCCGCGAATGTGCAGGTGGATGCAAGAAACGAAAATGAAACGACGGCTCTCGTTTATGCGTCAGCGCTCGGTCACGCTAACGTGGTGCGTGAGCTTTTGAAAGCGAACGCCAACGTAAGCATTTTGGACAATGACGGAGATTCCGCTTTAACGCTGTCCGCAAGAGAAGGCCATTTGGAGGTTGTGCGGCTTCTCGTGGCCGCGAAGGCGGACGTGAATGGACGAAACAAAGAAGGACAAACGGCTCTCATGCAAGCCGCGTTCAACGGCAACGCAGATGTAGTGCGCGAGCTTCTGAAAGCGAGCGCAACTGTAAACATTGCAGACAATGACGGGAATACAGCCTTAATAATAGCTGCCTATTCCGGCCATTTGGAAGTGGTTCAGCTCCTCTTGGCTGCGAACGCGGACGTGAATGCGAGAGACAATGAGGGAAAAACCGCTCTTGATTATGCCGCCGAGAAGAAACACGACGATATACGACAGGCGATACTGAATTTCAAGTTTGGTTCGTAATGAAGAACAATCACCTCGATAGATTCGCATACAAAAGGCATATTGGTAAAAGTACTATTTTTTGGGGGCAGTTGATGTCGATTTTGAAATGAAAACCGTGAGAAGATGAAAATTTCTTGGCAATAGCTTCTACGAATTCATTTTGGTATTTTGAACTCAATCATTTGATTGGAAAAATCCCAAACTCACAAGGAATGCTGTATCAATATGCAGAACATTTAAGAGAATGATGTAACTGTTTTGTAGAATTAAATAAATTAAATGAAAATAAGAATTGCTTTAAAAATTATGTACCGGGGGAGTTGGCTCAGGGCATCAACTGATTTCACAGCAGTGCCTCGTTCTGGTATTCGAGTCCCGACGGTGGCAGGATTTTCGACTCCAGCCAGATAACGGGTCTAATTCTGTCGCTGTCTGGAGAAGAACTGTAGTGGCCGGCTGCTCTGATCGGTATTTTTCGATCAATACCAGGCAAATGTTGGAGCAGTACCTAATCAAACGGGTCACGGACCGCTTGCACGGACATTTCTTTTCTTTCCCATTCCTTGTCCTATCTTTACCACTTATATATACACACAAACACACACTACCACTCGGGTCGGGAGCTTAGGGCTGGTCACGGCTGAGGCGGTGCCTCACTGGTGGGAGATACCTAGTAGAGGAAGACCCGCTACCCGACGCCGGCACTACGCACTATACATGCACTATACATGAGTGGTGAAGCAGCGAAGTCTTATTGGACATGATGGTGAGGTTCAACGGTTGTGGAGAAGGGAGCTGCCATTTTCAGTCACTAAGAACGCCGAATCTCTGATGAGATCGGAAGGCGAATCTGCCAATTGGAGCGATCCTCTCAAAACGTGTAGCGCAAGCCCCCGGGAAACTTACAATATTGTTTGAACTAGTTTGTATAGACGTATACATTATATAATGTGTAGGTCAATTAATAAGAAAATAAATGTTACATGGTTTTGAAATTTAGAAGCAGCGAAATAAATCGTGGATAAATTTACAAAATAAAGGAAAAGGATTTTACATTTTCAATACTTATTTTTACATTTATTAATCTGTAAATCCTCGGAACTAATTGTAGGCACGAAAGATGATTTAGTCACTTAAACACAAATACTACACAAAAACAACAAATACGAAATACCTATCTATTAGATAGGAAAAGTGACGTTTTTGGCACTCAAAAAAGTTACAAAATGATTGAACCAGGCATTTACACAAGATTAGACACAAAAGTTAAGTTTCACGTATTTAAAACTTATCACAAATGATTAAATTAGGAAATTTTTATTATTTATGAAAGTCAAGTATTCATGCATTTGAGAGTGCCTACAAGCGTATTATTTTAATCAGTTTCATTTCTACACATTTTATTCATTCTTTCACACTTCATTCTCAGCCTGTCCACGAACACCTGCAGCGTGAGCGAGAATGGATGCAATTGCCTAGGAAGTGCGTGAAGATTGGAGGCGATCTTGAAACATCCTCTTGATACTGACTTGCAGAGCTCCTTGTGAGAGCGTAGGCTTCCGCGGCCGGAGTCAGTATTTACTAGGCTGTCCGGGTGACGCCGCGTCCATGGCGAAGGTGCCGACGTTTCGGTCGCTGTTCTGCGACCTTCCTCAGGGCGTAACGCCTGAGGACATGTTACCCGGACAGACAAGTAAAAACAAAGCTCCTTATGTTCGGTGTGTTGGAGGGATGCCTGCGCCTAGTCGATTACGTATTTGATCAGGGAATATTCGCGTTTAGGGAAAGTACTTGCATTTCGATGTAACCATTTAAAAAAAATTAGCAATTAAGATATGGTAATTTAACAAAAATACTGGTTTTAGGCAAAACCATTACAATAGGTATCAACAACCCATTTTAGGCACTATTGGATGTTTTGACTAGATCTGTTTTTTCATGATTTGTAAACATCTTCAATTGTTTTCCATCACCACCACCCCAAAAAACTAAATTGGCATTTGACATAAAAGGCTCCGTCTACTTATATAATACACAGACATCATTATGTTGTACATATACACATTTCTACTCAAGTTGATACAAAAATGATATGATACAAACAAGTAACTATACTTACTCTCAGATCAATGTAACTAAACTTGACGAAATATTCACTAAGTAAATTATAATCATCAGCAAAATACAACAATAGCGCTTATTACTTCTGTAATACTGCATTACAACCAAACAGGAACTTAATTGCCACAATCCCTTTGCAAATTGCGATAAGATGTAAAAAATCACACAGGTATATGGAGTTTGCAATACATTGGGAGGCCCAAACTGATTTTTGATGTGCACTGTATCAAATGTAACTCTTACTGTTCACGAACAGTAAGAGTTGAAAAAGAATACAATTGAGAGATTATCTCAAGGGTTTCTAGTGACTATCGACAAAAAATAAATATAGCTAAAAACGATACTGACTTTGAAGTCTTAACACCCTTTGAAATTAACCAACATTAGAAGGTATCTTAATTGAAAACTTGTTTATTGTTCCAATGTACAATGTAGTAAATACATACTCTTGTATGTTGTTCACTTGTGTTGCAATGCAGAGTTAAACCTTCATTATTCAAGAAAGGAGGTTCATGTAAAATAGAGCCACCATAAAACACAATGTAAGACTTATGCGTAATGAAATCGAAATAAAGGCTACCAAAAGTAACACACATTACACAAATAAGAGCTCAAATGCAATAACGTGTACAAAATATGAACGAATTCACGAATTGAAAATGTTCTAATTATGATCTAATACACAGACTAAACGTTTAGTAAAATCTTAAAATAGCAAAATAATATGTTAATCATATGTTTGAATAGCATAACTAGAATGGCCAAGTTACTTAGTTGTCAGATTAGCTAATAAACAAGTTTCGTACATTTGTGTTGCTGAAAGCAAGGTCCGTATTTCTTACACAATAGGCCACTTAAGAACATGTGTTACAGAATATTGTTTTAAATATTCAAATGGGAACCTGTGTCTTTTGTCCTAATATTGCACACTGCTGGCAAAAACTCCATCCAACATCAGAGTAAATACTGGAGACAATCTTGAATATCGCAGAGTTAAAGCCTTATCTTCTACGAAATGACGTCCATCATTTAAAACAGAATTAAACATTATTTTACTCTTTTACAAATAATTTGAAAGAATGTGTAACACACTTGCTATTAAAATGTTGAAATATGTATAGTATGTTATTACATACAAATCCTAGCCCTAATTATTACGCCATTGGTTTTATATTCCTTATATTTTTCGTAAAGAGTTATGCATCATGGTAAAAATCAATAACACTATTTTGACGGAAATATGATGATTTGGAAGCACCATTTCTAAAAGAAAACTTAGCATTGATGCACAGTACAGTGGCTCCTCCGTCCTCTTGTGCATCTGCTGCAGGTTCTACAAAACAAGAAATTAAATGAACGAAATCCATGTCATTTCATTTTGTACCTGTAAAATATCAGATCTTCATAAAAGTCAATACAACTTTAAAAAAAGAGTAGTTTTTTATTAATAACCGCTTGACGTTAATGCAATTTATGTTTAAAAATGTTTATACAAACGTCTTCGAATTTTATCTTTACATTTTTCTCCCCAAATAGAGCAAGGAAGTTTAAAAATTGTGGTCTCATTTTCATTGAACTTTCTGAATTTTAGAAAATTACAAATGTTAGAAATATGCGATAAAGTATACGCTTTTGTAGCACCACTTTGACGCGGCCTGTAATTAATAAACGGATGTCTCTTTTTCGGCCCACTGTAAGCGGAGAAGAAATGTCAAGAAATATTCAGCAACAGCAATAAATCTAAGTATAAGTATATAATCATAAATATAAGTTTATGGTGTTATGGTTACTAAAGAAGTGTATATTTATTTGTAAATGAAAGAATACACTTTGTCCATATATTTACAGTTGCTGAAAAATAATTTGTGCGCCGTTGTTTTTCACAGTTTACAGTAATACATATCGCACCTTCAATAGAAAAGTGACACATATGTGAATTTCTGATTTCTCAGAAATTGCAATTTTAAGTTTCGTAGTTCTGTAATACTCGTTATAGGTTGTACCAAATGTTCACCTTCCAGCGGACAGTAATTGAACTAATTCAAAATCAACTTCTGAATAGTAGCAGTACCTTTTGGTAACCTCTTGTCAGCTTTTAGCTCAAAAATGAAGATTTCGCACTTGTGTAACTTTTCTATTGGAGGTGCGATATATTTAATGAGGAAGATAAAAGGTTGTGACATCACAGATGCCTGGAGTCATTCCGAGTGATTCGGAGTCCGTCCGCTAGATAGCATTAGCTCGCTGATTCTCTGGGTCTCCGCCATATTGATCTTTGACGTCACACGCGGAAGCGCACTACAATGTTGGTAAACACCAGGCAACAGAAGCAAGGTCAGGGATTTCAGAGGTTAGCGAACTTGGGACGCGTGCCTGCTTCCGTAAACAAACAACGCGTGTGAACTGCATGCCTACACCAGAGGGGAGACTGCCGCGTTTTGGAGAAAATATGTAAAGACGTTTGCTGATAGTCGCGATTTAATTCAGTTTTGTCATTATTTGGCAGCATTTTAAACACAAAATGAACTTTTGTTAATTGTCAACAAAAGCATTTGATTATTTCTTTGGCCACATCGAGAGAATTATTTGAAAATAAACCTAGTGTAAAAGAAATAATAGTAATTTATTATAGAAGGCGGAAGTGTATCTTTATCAACGTCTGTAATATTTTATATTATTGTAATCAATGTTTTAGTAAAATGAAGTAGTATAATTGTCATATTTCATACGTCAGGTAAATAGTTACAGCATAGGCCGCTCAAAACGAATAGTTAATAATAATTTACTAAAAAGTATCGTAATTCAATACATCATATTACAATATGAGATTGACAAATTATCAAACGAGGCCGTGAGATCGGATTTCATAGCCAATCGAGTTTTATAATAACGAATATGCTATAATACCATCCATATGGAAAATATCCATCCAAAAGGAAAGTAAATTTAATTTTAACAATAACATTTAATGCATTATATATCATTTGGTTTTATAATTGTAAAGAACTTTTAACAAGTATTGTACTTCAGCTTCTGGGTCAATGACCCCCATCTCGACCATGCTTTCGTCCAGTTTACCTGATTCTCCAGCAAATGCTGAGATGGTCCCAAGTTTTGCTTCTGGACATAAATGTAACTTCAAATTAACGTCTCCCCATAGTACGTCACACACAGTTTTTAACTGTTTTTGACGTAAATAAATAAATAAATAAATATGATACCCGCGTCCACTATTTAAAACAAGACGGAGGTGCAACAACTTTTTGGGGCATTTATGGGGGTTTCTGGAGAGGAGGAGGTCCCGTTCAGATTGGCCACCGTTCATGGAAAAGCACTTCACATTTTCTCTCCAAAATGAGCGATTAGCGAGTGATGAACATGAAATTAATTTGCATTATTAAAAATAGCGAGTCAATAACTTTGGTCCAACGGTGTTGACGTTTGCAACCAAGAAAAACCGGAAATGTTTCAAATTTAAAATACACTCCTTCAAACGGTAACAATATTCGATAGATTAATCTGGCAACCTCATTATCATCTATGATCTATGAACATATTATTAAAATGACGACCTAATTACCTAGGGATGATAGAAGTACTTTCTTTCATTTTGTAAATGTTACTTAATATCGCACTATCAGTTCATAAACTTTTGTAATTTTTGAAAAATTGAAATGTTACATCAAAACAACTTTATTCTATATTGTTGAGTGCATTTATCACGATCCTTTCAAACATCAATCGTTCATTTCACAAAAAAACTAACAAACATTACTTATATTTTGAAAAAAATACACATGATCTGATTTGATCTAATGTAATGACAGACTATTAAATAAAATATTTCATTCAGAAAGTACATTTCTATCTTCAATATTGTAGTTGTTATAAGACGCCAAAAAATTAAGTTTTGACAATTTTCTAAAATTGAACCGTTTATTTCAGAAACCCGTCAAATGCCGAACTCTAAAACACGCTTTAGCGACGAATTATTGTACAGGAGGATGGACACATCGTTTAGTGCATATTTATATAAAAAATATTTATTTATCAACTCCTTTAATAAAAAAAAATATTTTGATATCTGAAAAATTGGGAGACATATTCTCAGGTTTCTCTAGATGAGAAATTTGGCGTTTGACGGGTTTCTGAAATAAACGATGCAATTGAGAAAATTCATCGAAAATGGTACATGCTCCATTTTACTGAGCTTTTTGTATTTATCGGAGAAAAATCTGAACACAAAATTTGGAGCCATTTTTGAGGAAAGCTTGAAAATGTTGAGGCTTTATATAAAGTAACCACCAAAAAGAAAATATGCGTATTGTATTCAAGGAGACGTAACAGCCAGATGTATCCGAAAATATCAATTTTGGTGAACATCCTGCCAAGTGTTTAGCCTATAATGTTGTTACTGGACTGACGGTGTGAAGTTTTGCCGTAAGGCAATTTTTAGATATCAAGTATCCACAACCCGTGATATCTGACGTGTATTCTAAGAATACGTGTTAAACAATGTTCTATTTTACATACAGGAACAAAAATATTCTACTTTTTGGTATCAGTGTCCCAGTGTTTTTCTGTCGAAAAGTCAGCATTTTTGCTGCAGCATTAAAATATTTTCACCAAACAACATATGTAGTATCACCGAACGTTCACATCAAGATATAATAATAATAAAACTGGAACGCCAGTAAACACGGAAAAAGTTAAGTTTACATAATGTAAGGGAAAAAAGAAAGTTAAATGTAATAGTCGTAGCGTAAATCTACTTGAAGAGTGTGTGTGGAAATGAAAGTAATTGCTTACAAAGAATTGTGAAGTAAACCAATCACATTTTGTTTGTATTTACTGCAAGAAGGAAAAGAGACATACCGCTGACTAGATATAAGAGAAGACAGTTTGAAATTCATACATAACCAGCAGCATATAAAAAGGAGCCAACTTATATTTTAGACGAAATTCCCAGTTTTATTGCAGATTTACCCACTAGCTGTCACTACTTTCCCTTTGACTGTATTCATTTGTCAGGTTGGCCGTTATTTCGATGATCATACCACAACCCTTCGAACTCTTAGAACTCATGTATTTGAAAGCATTTTGTCTTTAATATTATAATGAAATAGATAATTTTACAGAAAATAATGTCATAAACTAAAGAAAGAAGTAAACATTACTACATAACAGTTACAGGTAAAAATAATATAAAGGTAAGTAAATTCAAACATCTTAAAAAGTTCAGTGTATCTTTCTAAGAGAGTAGCGAATGGGTTAATATGTAATTCTGTTTATTTGTTTTATTCACATTCAAGTTTCGTATATTTTAAATATTTTTAAAATCTTAAATACAATTATTCTTGAAAATACAGGAGAATATATATAGACATTTTTACTTCCCCGTTGAATTTTACAGGCTGTTCGTCAAATGAGAAAATATTTCAATTTTCAAAACTCAATATGAATTTCGTGACGACGACGTGAACACTGGCGCTTCTCCCGGACAGCGCGCGAACTACAAGGAAATGCGAAGCGTCATGTACTTAACAGATTGCGCCCCCGGCAACCGAGAAGCAACGTGTTTGGCTTAATTAGCTTCCAAACCCGAGTAGTCAAAATGAGCCCTGCGATTTTGTAAGCACGGTCAAAACAAGGTGCACCAACCAAATTCAAAAAAAGGTCGCAAGTCGAAGTTGATAAGATAAGTGTCAGACCTTTTCGATTGATCAATTGATTGGTGATTCCGGGCGCGTCATTTACTAAGGTCATTAGTCCCGTAAGTATAGTGCGTGTTTTATTGCAGAAGGAGGCAGTGATCCCCCTCTGCTAGAAGCCGATCGACATCTCAGCCCGCGGGATTTTCTCCAACCAGATATCTTCCACCAGTGAAGCCACCGCCTCAGCCATCGCCGGGACTCGAAACCTAGGACCTCCCGTTCAGAGGCGCTGCAAAGACATGCGTTGACCTTCTGAGCCACTTACCCGGTATCTCTCTCTCTCTCTCTCTCTCTCTCTCTCTTTCTCCCTCTCTATCTCTTTCTCCCTCTATCTCTCTCTTTCCCTCTATCTCTCTCTTTCCCTCTCTATCTCTTTTTCCCTCTCTCTATCTATCTCTTTCCCTCTCTATCTCTCTCTGTCTCTATTTCTATCTCTGTCTCTATCTCTCTCTATCTCTATTTCTCTCTCTCTCTCTCTCTATCTCTATCTCGCTCTGTCTCTATTTCTATCTCTCTATCTCTATAACTCTCTCTCTCTATCTCTGTCTCTATCTCTCTCTATCTCCATATATATACTAATTGATAAAGACAAAAGTGTGTTGACATACAGCGCGATAATCTCTGAATCTACTGAACCCAATACCGATGAAAATTTTGTGTTAGCTTCTTTTACAGGTCTGGAGTACTGTAGACTGACTACGATTTACAACCATCGTCTCCAATATTGTTTCAGCAGTATTCATATCTTTTGCGACTCGAATAGGCAACGAATTGCACTTTGGCTTTAAAAAAATGACGGATTTGTTTTAAAAATACATCCAAATATTCATGCGAAATGCAACCCGCAGCACTCAGTTGGCAGTATCGTTAATTAATTCCTAAGCGAAGCGTTCTAGCGCCTTAAAACTAAAATGTTGAGGTCGTAGGTCTTTCATACGAGTTAAATCTATGTTATTTTCATACAATTTATTATTTTCTTCTCTAAACAATTGGATAACAAATAGTCCGAGCAACGCCTTTTCTGCTTGTTATTTTATATTTTGGAACCGAAAATTGGTGGTGTCTAGCTATACAAAAATACTAACCTTTTTTCTCGTTCAAGGTTTTCACAGGCGAAATTTTCGATCTTATTTATTAAAAAAACTCCAAATTATTTCATGTAATTTTTATTTACAACATTATATACTCAAAATTATAATATACATGCCTTTACATAAATAGATATTAGATGGCGATCTTTCTTCTCACTCCAGAAACTTCTGGCATTTAGTTGCATTCGTTGTTTTTCAAACCTGAATTCTTCATTCACATACGTAGTGTGATCCTGCTACATTTAGTACAGTCTAAAACATTATGAGAACTTTTATCAACAATTCTAAAAATATTAATTAAATCCTCACAGCCCTTGTTAGCTTCATTCAGACTTTGATATCCTTCTAATAGAGATAACTATCGTTCATGTTTTACAGATTCGTTTCTAATCTTGCTAGACTTTCTGCTCCTTATATTGGGAAGAAAAGTACTATCAAAACCGTCTAAACAGTTTTTTCGTTGACAAACACACACACAACAGCCCCAACACATTCACTATGTTCATTCACTAAACCGCACTCACTTCCACCCATCCTTCATGATCTGTAACTGTCAAGTGGTTCAAATGTCTTTAAAAAGTCTAAAAAGTTCATGTTATTATAATTGTTAAAAATACTTGTAACTCTCATACACTTTATGCCCATTTCATTCTCTCCCTGCATTCCAACTTCCAACACTTGCCTGCTATTATTTCGAAGCAAAGAATGCAGATTTAAAAAGTCTAAACCTTTTTTTCTTTCACCAAAGAGAAAAAGTAATCCTACATATTGGACTTGAGACACTGATATTTCTCTACTTGCTTTCGCTCTTATGCCTCATGTGGTCTACCAAGTCTTTCAAAAGTTAAAGTCTTAAATGTTAAATGTTCACAATTACACTTACACATGTCCTACGTAGACGTCGTCGGCCACTGATGTTCAATGTTACTCAATTCATCCCCATATGACTACAAACCCTGCTCCTCACATTGCAGGTCTTGCCTGAACACTAATTTCTGACGACAAAACAGTTAAAAAAATCTAGCGTTCTTCATATTCTACATGAGTCATTGATGTTTGCTTTTGTGCTTGTACCTACATGACTGACGTGGTCGGCCAAGCTACTCAAATATAATATTAAAAACGTCTCAAATTTTTATGTTATAAATAGTTAAAAAAAGAAACAATAACACATATTCAGCCCAGGGGACTACAGACACAGATCATCATTCTCATACAATGTATTGGATTTAGTTAAAATCACGGGCATCGCGTCTTGCAGGACATATTTTCAAAGACAAAATGACTAATCCAGACAATAATGTTTTCAATTTACGAAAAGGAAAACGTTAAGATGCTCTATATAGCCGTGGTCTGTCCTTCCATGTTACCACAGTCGAACTCTCTTTTCATATTGCAGCACACAGTCTGCTAAATAAATTTCAAAGCCAAAACGATTTGGAATGTTTTTCGTAAACGAGAGCCATACTCTACGCCCTACATCGCCGTAGTCAGACACTGCTCTCCATTCGCGTGGTTTGAAGCACGGCGCTTGTGGATGGCCGCTTCGTCCTCCAGCTGTTCATTTGTTGATAACTTTGGCCTGACCTCTCATTCTGACTCCAACGTTCTGTCTTCGCATTTTGCAGAACACTGTCTGTCAAATAAATTTCAAAGCCAAAACGATTTAGAATGTTTTTTCGTAAACGAAAGACGAACGGTTCGAAGCTCGGCACTTCTAGATGCATGCGTCTTCCTCAGCTGTTTTTCAGAAGACAGTGGAGGGCTATGTAGTATCGTAGGCTTTCACGGCCGGAGTCAATAGAAGGTAGATTTTCCGGGCTGGTAGGCCGTCGTCCAGTTGGCATACTTGGGCCAAACGTTTCGTCCACGTCTCCAAGATGTCCACCGCAGACGTGGACGAAACGTTTGGCCCAAGTATGCCAACTGGACCACGGCCTACCAGCCCGGAAAATCTACCTTCTACAGTGGAGGTCTGTTCTCTCATCCTGCCTCAATCCACCTGTCTTCTAATGTTGCCGCACAGTGTCTGCCAAAACATTTGAAGAATGTTCTCCGTTAACGAGAGGCACACTCTACGCCCTACATCGCCGTCGTCAGACTCTGCTCTCCATTCACGTGGTTCGAAGCATCTCGCTTACGGCTGGACGCGGTGCCGTGCAGCTGTTCTTCTGAAGACAGCGTATGTCTGTCCTCTCATCATGACTCAAACGTTCTGTCTTCTCATTTTGCAGCACACTATCTACCAAACCAATTTCCAAGATAAAACGATTTAAAATGTTTTTTTCGTAAACAAGAGCCACAATCTACGGCCTACATAGCCGTCGTCAGAAACGGGTCTCCAATCACGTGGTTTGAAGCACGGCGATTGTGGATGTATGCGTTGTCCTCCGGCTGTTCTTCTGAAGACAACTTTGGTCTGACCTCTCATACTGTCTCAATCGTCCTGTCTTCTCATTCTGCTGCTCACATAATAATTTCAAAGGCAAAACGATTAAGAATGTTTTTTCGTAAACAAGAGCCACAATCTACAGCCTACATCGCCATCGTCAGACACTGCTCTCCATTCGCGTGGTTCAAAGCACGGTACTTGTAGATGCATGCGTTGGCCTCAGCTGTTGTTCTGAAGACAGTGGAGGTCTGTTCTCTCATCCTGCCTCAATCCACCTGTCTTCTAATGCCGCACAATGTCTGCCAAAAAATCTGAAGAATGTTCTCCGTTAACGAGAGCCACACTCCACGCCCTACATCGCAGTCGTCAGACACTGCTCTCCGTTCACATGACCACTGCATTCCAATTCATTGAAGCACGGCTCTTGTGGATGGATGCGTTGTCCTCCAGTTCTTCTGTAGACAGCGGCTGTCTAGCCTCTCATCCCGACTCAATCGTCCTGTATTCTCATTTTGCTGTCCACATAATAATTTCAAAGACAAAACGATTAAGACTATTTTTTCGTAAACAAGAGCCCCAATCTACGGCCTACATCGCTGTCGTCAGACACTGCTCTCCGTTCACGTAGTTCGAAGCACGGCGCTTACGGCTGGACACATCGTCTTCCGGCGAGTCTTCCGCAGGCGGCGTCGGCGGCTGCGACGGCGGCGGCGGGGNNNNAATCACGTTTTGCCAATGAGCATTTCGAGGATATCTTATATAAAATAAATAATATAAAATAATAAAAAATCAAATATATAACAAATAATTAATATATAATTTATATTTATATATGTAATTAAAATAATATTAAATATATATAATATTGCAAAAAATGTAAATTTGATGTATAATAAATGAAACAATAAATGTAATAAACAATAACAAATATTAATTATATAAATAATATAATAAACTATTTATAACAAATATACTATTTATTATATATTATAATAAATTACACATAATATATATTTAAAAGAAATATATAAAATGATATGAAATGAAATAAAATATAATCTTATAAATGAAACTTGCATGCAACTGCAATTCAACAGTCACATGCATCTGTTATACAGAATCTCTCAAAATACATCTTACAAAATTAGAGGACACGGAGGGAAGTGCACGATAATCCTATTTTGGCAATGAGCATTTGGTGGGAAATTTTATATAATTGACGCACACGCGGGTCTGCAAGCGTGACACGGAAATATTACACAGGGGGGGGGGCAGAATAAATGTTACAAACATAGAAGGCATGCAGGGGTGTCCAAAATAATAACTTTTTGCTAATAAACCTCTTAGTCTGCTGTCTCGAAATTAACGTATCTAGTAGTTGTAGAAGGGAGACGAAATTATCACAATTTCATAAAACGGAGCTACACATGTGCCATTAAGTCAAGGGAATTTCATATACCTTTATAACGTAAGACGAGCGTACGGGGTTGCCTAAAAATCAGAGGCCAATGCTACATTAAAACGTGAATATAACTTATTTTCGTGCAATTCCCACTACACAGATACTGACAAAAAGTGGTCATAGTTGATCCCTCATCATCCCCTAGAAATTTGTAACATTTAGTCTGAAACACTGAAAAACTAAGTTATTCATGTGGCATTTAACCCTAACTGGCAGTTATTTCACCGCGGATTGGTGTTTTCCAGGAAAACAGGCGCACTCCAAGAAATAAATTCTACATTTCATGAATACAAATTCTGAGGGGGCCAAATTGTACATTTTCCCCCTTAGATTTGAGTGAGAAGTAAACTAAAATTCGAGAATACGAATCATAAAAGTAAAGGTGAGACACTGCTTCAATACTACGATTAACGGTGGAAGAAGGACAAACTGAGGAGAGCAAATGAAGGAAGATAGGAGTGGAGAGAAGATGAGTAGAGAAAAGAGGAGCACAGAGGGAAGAGGAAGACGAGAAGAGGGGCGATTACAGAAGTGGAGATATGAAATGAGTAGGTGGAGAAGGGAGATGAGAGAAGAGGTTTGGAGAGAAAAGGCAGGGAGGAGAGGTGCTGCGAGGAGAAGAGGGGAGGGTGAGGAAGGGAGGGAGAGGAGGGAAGAGGAGATGAGAGATGAGAGGAGTGGTGACGAAAAAAGAGAAGGGGAGTCGAGAGGAGAGATGGCAGGAGAGAGAGAGGAGAGGAGATGGCAAGAGAGGGAGATAGAGATAGAGTGAGAGAGAGAGAGGAATGAGAGGATACGAGAGAAGAGGTGACGGGAGGAGAGATGACAAAAAGAGAGGAGGGAAGACTACAGGGAAGAGAGATGAAACAAAAGGTTACGAGAGGAGACGATAAAAGAAGAAGTGAGTCGAGAGGAGGGGAGAAGAAATAAGGAAAGAAAAGGAAGGGAGAGGACAGGAAAGGAGATGATAGAAAAGGGGACGGAAAGGAAAGAAGAGGGTAGGAAAGAGGAGGGGAGGCAAGGGGAGGGGATGCAAGCAGAGGGAGTGAAGGATGAGGGGAGGAAAAACGAGAGGGGCGGAAAGGGGAAGAGAGGAAATGAAAGGGGAGGATAGGAAAGGAGAGGGGAGGAAAGTGAAGGGGATGAAAGGAGAGGTGAGGAAAGGGGAGGGGAGGAAAGGATAGGATAGGAAAGGGGAGGGTAGGAAAGGGGAGGGGAGGAAAGTGAAGGGGATGAAATGAGACGGGAGGAAAGAAGAGATTTGGAAAGAGGAGGGGGAGGCAAGGGGAAGAGAGACAAGGGGAGGAGAGGCAATGATAGGCGAGGAAAGGGGAGGGGGAGGGGGACGCCAGCAGACGACCGGAGATGCAAGCAGACGAGAGGAGGAGAAGGCAGGCGAGCAGCAACGAGTGAGTCGAGTGAGCAACGGACGCACCTGCGAGTTGAGCCCCACGTAGATGACGGGGTTGTAGCAGACGGAGCTCTTGGCGAGCAGCGCGGGCAGCACGGCGACGGCGGGCGAGGCGACGGGGCGGCGGGCGGCGGCGGAGGCGAGCGCCAGCGCGGCGTAGGGCGTCCAAGCGGCCAGGAACGCCGCCGCCATCACCAGCACCAGCAGCGTCAGGCGGCGCTCGGCGCGCGGCAGCGACCGGCCCGCGCGCACCGCGCTCTGCGCACGCGCCCAAACAAATGAAGCGACTCCAACTCATTGTTGAGTGATTCCGGGCACGTCAACTACCATTAGTCCCGTAAGTGTTCTGTTTTTGTGCTCGGGGGGTGGCAGTGATGTTTCCCTCTTCTGAGAGCGTAGGCTTCCGCGGCCGGAGTCAGTATTTACTAGGCTGTCCTGGTGACGCCGCGTCCATGGCGAAGGTGCCGACGTTTCGATCACCATTCTGCGACCTTCCTCAGGGCGTAATGCCTACCCCATCGCATTACGCCCTGAGGAAGGTCGTAGAATGGCGACCGAAACGTCGGCACCTTCGCCGTGGACGCGGCGTCACCCGGACAGCCTAGTAAATATTCTCCCTCTTCTGTATGGCGCGACCCGGCGCTGACCTACCGTCGGTTAGCGGGGCTTTCCCCAATAAGTTATCTCCCCCACAACCTCATCCAGGACACGGTCTTAGCTCCTGACGGGTCTCCCGGCATGTGTAGTGCATGTTAGTGTAAGTGTGTGTAAATAAGGGGTGAGGGTAGGCCAAGGAAGAGGAAGGTGAGATCGTGCGTGGCCCGTGGCCCGTTTGTTAGGGTACTGCTCCAGCATTCGCCTGGTGTTGATCGGAGAAACCACGGAAAACTACCGATCAAGGCCGCCGGCGCCAAGAATTCTCCTCCAACGGTAAGAAATATGTAGGGGAAAGCCGTCCAAAACGGGGACGCGAACGTATTTTAAAACGTACGTATGTATGTACTTAGCGCGACAGCCCGTGAACGGGCTCAGGCCTACCGGCGACATCTCAGCCTCGCGGCCATGGGTTAAGGGGGTACGTGTGGCTAGGACGTAAACATCCCCTTGTCGCATTCCTGTCTTCTCAACCTGAGAAGTGAATTTCCTCATCGTCACGCAGGAACATACACTGGGACATTCCAAGGAAAACGCACACTATAGTCCTGGCTCGACCGGAAGTAGAACCCGAGGCCGCATAGTAGAAAGCGAGAACTCTGACCAACAGCTAGCCAAAAGCCATTTTAAAATGTAACGAACTAAATTATCGGTAAAAAACAGTTTGAAAATATTGTGTTATTATATTTAAGTGGCAGCGGCAATGTTAAAAGGTGGCGGCGATGGTGTAACGGTTAGCGAATAGCACTGTTACACCCAAGTTCGCAGGTTCAAAATCGACCGAAACCGTGGATTTTTAAGGGCCAAAAAAGCCTTCGTACGACTTCCTTGGGAAAGGAAGTAAAGCCGGCTGTCACATGTTGGTAGATTAACTGCATGTAAAAGATCCTCAAGTCAAAATGAAACCTGTAAGCTAATTTCAAATCGCCTATTTCGTCGCCCAAGAAATTCCTCCTTTTTCCACTAGTTGGTGAAAGGAGCGTAGCGAAATTTGCGTGGTCAGGCGGAAGAGCGGGCCTGATGGCTCGAGTCTATCCACGTAAAATAAGTAAAGTGGGGTACTTTCATTAAAATGATCAAATATTGAAGACATTTATTACAAAACATTTAGAAAGTCAATAATTAAATTACGTTAACTATGGAGACTACAAAACAAACATAAATATCTTGTAATTTAGTAAATTGGTTTTTTATTAACATTCTAGTTTGTATAGGAACAAAAAAGGGTCGAAATCGTGAACACATGTCGCTAATAAACCTGTTATCCCTTCTTCAGCATTGGAACTGAATTCATGTGTCGAACCTTCTTAGGTACTACACCACATTCAGCTTTCGATCCCCTTGGAATTTGTCTAAAGCTCGTTGAAGAAGATGCAACATCAGCATTCTTGTGGGCGTTCCCGTTTTGGGCAACTTCAATGTTCCCATTTGAGCTAGCCATGACGAAGGCTAGCAAGCACGGCGTCTTATTACAACCATGCATGATAACGTAATGAATTATATGTTAAAATGCAGCTTAAAACTTGGAGAATCAATGCTTTACTCACCCCAAGTGAATAACAAAAAGTAGCTTGTTATGATTCAATACACTAGGTAGATGAAATCGTAATAGTTTTCAACAAAAACAATGAAATTTTTTTTAAACAATTACACTCACACGAATCCCCAGCTCCTCTCAAACCGTTCGTCAGGCCCTCTAGTGTAGTAGCACCACGTTTTGCTACCCTAAGCATCCCTTATCAGTAAGAAACTAAAATTCCCCGTTTGACCTACCGTCCCAATTTTAAACAACCATCTCCTATTCATTCCTAATGATTGACTCAACGCCAGCAAATAAATGAATGACCAGCAAAGAACCTGTATATTTAATTCTGCTCTTAAGCTTCGCGAACGCCCAAACCTAATGGATGACCAACAAAGAATATATACTATGTATTAACTCTGCTCTTATGCTTTGAGAACGCCCACAAATAAATGAAAGATCAACATTTAACCTATTTATTCAACTCTTCTTTCATACTCAGAGCACGCAAAATATGTACATATTAACTCTTCTCGTGAACTTTGCGCCCGCCCACGAACAAATGAACGTCTAGCAAATAATCTAGTTTTTAACTCTGCTCTTAAGTTTTGCGAACGCCGAAACACAAATGGATGACCAGCAAGGAATGTATATACTAACTCTACTCTTATGTTTTCGAACGTTAAAAAATGAACGACCAGCAAATCATCTACATATTAAATCTGTTCTTATACTTTGCCAACTCTCACGAACAAATGAACGACCAGAAAAAAAACCTGTTTAATTAACTTTTCTTTTATGCTCTGCGAACGTCCACGAAAAAACGAACGGCCAGGAAATAATGTTTTTTACGCACCAAGGATAATATAAGGGTTCTAATGATCGAAGTTTTTCTGAAACTCGTATTTATTTTAACCAGTTAATGTGGGTGGAACCTTTTTTGTCTAATTTTAATTATTCAAATTCAACGTATTTAATTGATGTTGAGTTGGTTGTCTACTAGCTTGGTATTGTCTTGTTTTACATCTACTTTTTTATATTTTCTTCCATAAGGGAATATGTGCTTCAACTGCTTTCATATTTCTCTCGTAATCACGATCCTATCTATCAAGGTACGTTATGAAGCATAAATAGAGCTCCATATTGAAAACAATAACAAGCGAACACGTAACAGAAAAACATTAAGTCTTTATTCACATCATTTTTCCACCCTAATTCACACCGATGTACCATTTAATTTTTCACAAGACTGTTATTTATATATTCATTTATTTCACTGTAATAAAATATTTCCCTAAATTAATATTTTCATTAATAAGTAACTCGCAAATAAATATTAAATGCAAAAAAGGGAGAAAACTGTATCTGGCGTGGGAGAGAAGTACTACGCTTAATCTCTACGTATTTTTTAACTAAAAAACCTATCCTCCCTCCTTCACCTCAGGATGACTCAGAATAAATCTTTCAATCTTATAGGATATGTACGGAGGTAGAATAAAATTAAATTTTCTTAATTAATGTACAGTGTGAAATCTCAATTAGCAAAGTTACACAGGATCCACATTTGGCCCCGTGTCTCACATGAAGAGGTGTTTGGCTGTCATTTAATCTTTCAGGGAACGACTCGCTCTCTGACAATGACAAAATCGACAATTTTGTCTTAATATTTCAGCAATCAGTGCGTGTCAATGTGTATTGCCTTGATCATCGAATGCAGCAAAACATCACGAGAGTCAAATCAATTTTTTTGCAGTAAAATATGAATAATATTCAAAACTATCATCGCCAGTGTGCATGCGGTTCCCTGTTACTGAACCTTGCCTCTGAATTAGTGTACTTGGTTAGTACACTAGTGAGGTAGTGTACCACCTCTCAGGTACCACCTCTGAGGTAGTGTACGTTAGGGTACACCAAACCAGAATCACGTGCCTACAATGGGGGGGGGGCTACCACAGAAATAGCGCGTGATTAACTTCGCTCTGTGAGATTTACTACCACGGGTTAATTGGCAAAAAGTGAGCATCTTCGAACCTCTAAACGCTCTAGAAAACTTGAACGTTATTGCTGGGACATCATTTCATCTTGAATTATGAATAAAGGTAGCATCGTCGTGTCAAAATATGATAAATATTTGCTTCCGTGCAAAATAAAGCACGTATCTGCATCGGCAAGCGAGCTACGAATTTCGCTAATTCGTATAAAAATAGACTCACTACTGCCAGTATATAGCGGAGTATTATTTGATGGTCCTGTTCCCGATATAAACCTATTGTCCACTCATACCTCACGTGGTGTTAGTGTCACATGATGTTAGATGGTGTTAGAAAACGTGCGCAGTTGTGAAGCTACATCGATGTTCAGAAGTAAGAGGCCATCATTTTCTCAATGGATGAAGGCAAACTGCATGAAAAAACTGATCGAAATGACGCCGAAAAGTAGGTGAAGTACTAAAATATTTGTTACAGGCACTTCAATATTTTAGAACTATAAAATACAATTCGTAACCAATGTATTAACGTAATGTTAAAATAATCTTTGTTTTGATTCTCAACGAAGTCTCTAATTGAACAGAAAAAGTCAAATTGAAGAAAACATTTTACTAGGTAATTAAACTTGTGTATCTATTTGAATATTTAACAAATAACAATCGAAGTTTTCTAATCTGTTCTTTTTCCTAGAAAATTTATATATTTGCTTTCAGGTAAAGTTCCGCCAGAGCTTAAGTTAGAAGCAATTCAAATTTATACAAAAACAAAGATAAATGAAAATGGTGAATGACTTGACGAAACACAATTCAGTAATGCCTTGACCATCAGGCCTGCCTGCTTTTCCGCCTTAAAGCGTAAATTTTGATATGATTCTTTCACCATCAAGCGGCGAAAGATAATATATCTCGAGCGATCAAATAAGGAATTAGAATTTAGCTCAGATTTTAGACTTGCAGATCTTTTACATTCAGTTTACAACAGGGGTCACCTGGTTTTACTTTCTCTCCGAAGGCTGGGGTGCGGGAGATTTTATCTCGATCTGTGTACATTGCCTCGCTGAATCCGAATCTAAAGCCAGAATTGCGCCATCACCCTCCAATTTTTTAATATCGTATGAAACCATCGTGATATTGTACTTTTTACTTTCGGAGGATGCTGACAAACCCCAATTGTAGATTGTCCATTTCAATTTTTTGCGAATAAAAAAATATGGAGGATGATGACGCAATTCTGGCTTCAGTTTCGAATTTAGCGCGTCGACATACATAGAGTAAAATATGTCAATAGAGGAAGGACTTAATCGGATTAATTTCCTTGATGTTACAATTTATAGACACAATAAATTAGAAACCTTTCGACTTAATTTAGACATTCAACTGTAATATGGCTGGAATGCACTCCACCACTAATTTTAAAATTCAGAAATCTTTGTGTATAATTTGTAGATATTGTATCAATTTTTGTATATATTACTTGTTCATTTCTAGTTGCAACAGGTGAGCTTTCATTGAATTGGGTACAGTATACATTTATTTGTTATTTTTATAATTTTGCGAAAATCAGTTTGGCTTCCTGAAATATATTTATAATTAAATTTTCAGATTACCTGATGAGGGAGACACAACATTCTCCGAAACGTCGAAAGAATAATGCACAAGTGAATAAAATTACTATGTAAAAGTGAGTGGCAGTTTTTATTATGGTTGTCCCTAATTTAAAATAAGGGGCCAAACAAAAATTAAATAAAATGTGTGACGTCGTACCACTCGTGAATAAATTATTATGTAAACGTTTTTGGCAGTTTTCATTGTGGTTGACCATAATTTAAAATAAACGGCTAAACAACAGTTAAATTGTTGCGTGTGACGTCGTAACTCAAGAGAATGAAATTATTATGTAAAATTTTTTGGCAGTTTTCATTGTGGTTGTCCATGATTAAAGTAAAGTGCCAACCAACAATTAAATAAAATGTGTGACGTCGTAACACAAGTGAATAAAATTACTACGTAAAAGTTTTTGACAGTTTTCATTGTGGTTGACCATGATTTAAAATAAAGGGGAAAACAACAATTAAATAAAATGTGTGACGTCATAACGTGTGACGTCAAATATTTTTATAATTATTATAAAAGTTTTATAATTTTCAGTTGTACTGGAGGGGGGGAACAGAACAGTCTCCGAAACGTCATAACACAAGTGAATAAAATTATTATGTAAACGTTTTTCGCAGTTTTCATTGTAGTTGTCAATGATTTAAAATAAAGGGCCAAACAACAATTAAATAAAATGTGTGACGTCGTAATACTCGTGAATAAAATTAGTATATAAACATTTTTGGCAGTTTTCATTGTGGTTGTCAATGATTTAAAATAAAGGTCCAAACAACAATTAAATAAAATGTGTGACGTCGTAACTCTTGTGAATAAAATTATTATGTACACATTTTTGGCAGTTTTCATTGTGGTTGTCCATAACTTAAAATAAGGGACTAAACAACAAGTAAATAAAATTGGGTATGACGTTTCCTTTTGGGTACGTGCCCGTCTTATCACCGCAGATGCGCCCAGAGGGCACTCACCTTGCGCATGATGCGCACGATGCCCACGTAGCAGCCGCAGATGATGCCCACGGGCAGCGCCAGCCCCAGCGCGAACAGGAAGGCGATGTACGTGGTGGAGTTGAGGTCGGGCTTCTCCCAGTTCACGGAGCAGCTGTTGCACACAACACGGGAATAAATAGACCTCAAACGGAGACCGAGCTCATTCGACATAAGACGCACAAGAAATTTGGGTACAACAGATTTAGGACATTCAGTATGTTCGTGAGAAAAAAAATCATACAACAGATACAACACGTTAAAAATCAGAGAAAAAACAGTCAAATTGAGTCGAGAAGAGCATGGACGGGGAGAACCAGGACAAAAAAAATGATTTATTGATTAACTATTTCGTGTTTCCGGGTGAGTCGACTCACATGGTCATTAGTTCCGAAAGTGTAGTGCATGTTTTATGACGGGAGGTGGCGGTATTCTTGCTTTGTTGAGTGGTGAGATTACCAGCCGACCTACAAGTCGGCTTGCGGGTTTTCCCCATACAGGTATCTCTCACATGAGAAGCAAAAATGATGGGTGAAGAGTTGGTCCTAATGTCAGGCGTCTCCCAGTTCACGGAGCAGCTGTTGCACACAGCATGAGAATAAATAGGTTTCTAGAACCTCCAAGGGAGATCGAATACATTCGAATTAAGACACACAAGCAATTTGGGCAAAACAGATACAATACATTCAAAATCACAGAAAAATATAATCAAATTCAGTCGAGAAGAGAAGTAAGGGGTAAAACCAGGAGAAAAATTGATTTATTGATTCATTATTTCGTTTTTCCGGGTGAGTCGCCTCACAAGGTCATTGGTCCCGAAAGTGTAGTGCATGTTTTATGACGGGAGATAGCGGTATTCTTGCTTTGTTGAGTGGTGAGATTACCCGCCGACCTACAAGTCGGCTTACGGGGTTTTCCCCATACAGGTATCTCCCACCAGCGACGCCAAATTGATGGGACAAGAGTTGGCCCTAAAGTCAGGATTCTCCAAGTTGACGGAGTGGTGTTGCAACACAACACGAGAATAAATAGACCTCTTGGACCTCCAACGGAGATTAATCTTTGGATCATTGGAATTAAGACTCACACACAATTTGGGTACAACCGAAACAGGACATTCAATACAAGGGAAATAAAAATCAGTCAAATTGAGTCGAGAAGAGTAAGTACGAGGAGAAATTAAATCGTGCCGTGCTTCTAAAAAAACTACCTTTAAACGCTTAATCAAAACGCTTAAAAAGCTACTAAACCATTAATACATTTATCAATTCAAAATTACGGATTATTTGAAATATGTGAAAAATCAATCAGTTATACAAAATAAAACGATTAACACGGAACGATTAATCGATGCATATTAATAGAGAATTTATGCCCGGCATAGCGCCAGCACTATCGCTCTTCTGCGCATGCGCAGATGCACTAAAGTGATGAGAAACTTGAACTGCGCCTGCGCAGAAGATCGATAGTGCTTTTACCTTCCAAGTGCATTTCCCTAACCCAATAACAACCGTCGATTAGATATTAATCGATTATTATTTAATAATCGCCCATCACTACTATGTAGAGATCATGATGATAATTAAGGTTTAAGGGCGTATCAGCAGCTAAGGTCATTGGCGCCCGTGTCAATTTTTTTATGAGCTATACGCACTGTAGCAGTGCCGTACTAAAACTTTTATTGCAAGATAAAATGGAAGTAAAACTGAAAATAAACGTGTTCAGTAATTTAAAAATTGGCAGAAAATAACTTTAAAAACTCCAATTATAAGCCGAATAATTGTCATAATCCTCTTCTCTCAGTTAATGCTGTAAATGTCAGACTCTCGTAAGAAGCTAAAAAGCTTGCAGAGAGAAGATTCGTCATTTCCACGTTCTATGAAGTGATATTTACTCGCGCAACTTCTCTTCAACGATGATCTTGCTTCCCCCTCCCCCAATAGTTGAAGGCAAAAGCTCGCAGTGAGCACTGATGACAACATTCCAAACACATCTTCATTGGCGACAAATAGAAATAATGAAATACAATTTTCTTTTGTTGGCGATAACGTCTATCCGTTATTTTCCCCAGAAAATCTAAAGAAATGATCGAAGCAGGTAAAGATCTATCACAGGAGATACCTAGGACGCCTGAGAAAGTTGGAACGCAAATTATTGAGAAAGTTGCGAAGGTATGATTGATTCTTTCTTCACTGGCGCGAAATAGAAACTATTTTCTGTTGAAGACGAGAACTTCTGTCCGTGATATTCTCCAAAAAATCCAAAGAAATGACGGAAGGAAGTGAAAAACCATCACAGGAGGTATCTCGAACTCCTGAGAAAATCGGAACGCAAATTATTGAGAAGGCATGATTGATTCTCCAGAGATTGGCATTGCTTCATAAAATCTAGTGGCTGATTTTGTAACTAACCCCTCCATTTCTTGAATCCATCGCTCGAGATAAGTTGCGCGAGTAATACTAATATTTATATATTTTTATTATATTAATATTTTTTTTGACGCGAAATCGGCCATCATGGGGCCACGCGATAAGTGTATCCCACCGGGTCTCAGCTCTGAATATCGGGGTAGGTGCACGTTACTTTCTATTGGGGGAATAAGCATTTGTACGCTGATTCCATTTTTACACCCCAGGGTCGTTAGCACTGGGGGATGGGATGAAATGGATACACACAACACAACCATGCCCGAGGCGGGACTCGAACCCGCGATCCTTCGGTCCGAGATCGCTACGGCACTACTGCCTTAGCGATCTCGGCCACCGGATCGGTATTATATATTTTATTGCGATCCGGCGGCATTGTATATTATTATGAGCTGCGGCCCACGTACCTTATGTTGGCGGCCTCTGGCCCGAAGGCGCCCCAGCCGGCGAGCGGCGGCGCGGAGAGCGCCAGCGCGTACACCCACACGCCGCCCACGGCGCACAGCGCGTGGCGCAGCGAGGGCGCGGCGCGGCGCAGCGAGTGCGCCACCAGCAGGAAGCGCTCCAGCGCAAGCAGCGCCAGCGCGCCGATCGACGCCATTCCTACCGCACACACACGCCCCGCGCGCTTACTACTCTCGCTCTCGCTCGCTCTCGTTCGCTCTCACTCTCTCTCGCTCTCTCTCGCTCTCTCGTTCGCTCTCACTCTCTCGCTCTCACACGCTCTCTGTCTCTCGCTCTCTCTTTCGCTCTCACTCTCTCGCTCTCTCTCGCTCTCTGTCTTTCGCTCTTGCTCTCTGTCTCTCGCGCTCTCTCACGCTCTCTCTCGCTCTCTCTTGCTCTCACTCTCTCTCGCTCTCTCTCGCACTCACTCTCGCTCTCACTCTCGCTCTCACTCTCGCTCTCTCTCGCTCTCTCTCGCTCTCTCTCGCTATCACTCTCGCTCTCTCTCGCTCTCTGTCTCTCGCGCTCTCTCTCGTCTCTGTCTCTCGCTCTCTCTCTCGTCTCTGTCTCTCGCGCTCTCTCTCGTCTCTGTCTCTCGCGCTCTCGTTCGCTCTCACTCTCTCTCTCGCTCTCTCTCGCTCTCTGTCTCTCGCTCTCTCTTTCGCTCTCTCTTTCGCTCTCTCTCGCCCTCTGTCTCTCGCTCTCTCGCTCTGTTTCTCGCGCTCTCTCACGCTCTCTCTCACTCTCTCTTGCTCTCACTCTCTCTCGCTCTCTCTCGCTCTCACTCTCGCTCTCTCTTTCGCTCTCTCTCACCCTCTGTCTCTCGCTCTCTGTCTCTCGCGCTCTCTCACGCTCTCTCTCGCCCTCTCTTGCTCTCACTCTCTCTCGCTCTCTCTCCTCAGACAAATAGGCGGATGGGACTGTGAAGTCAGGACCAGATGAATTACATGGATAAGTGAAAAAATGGATAACTGTATAAATACATAAATGAATGCAAAAAAAGGAACCAATACTAGAACGCACAAGTTAACAAATGAATAAATGTATAAATGCAAAATTCATAATTGAATAAATGTATGAATGCATGACTGAAAATACGTAATTGAATAAATGTATAAATTAATAAACGATTAAATGAATAAAAGAACGAATGAATAAATACGTAAATCAATAAGTGTTTAAAGCATCAATGGATAAATTAATAAAAGTATGAATGTTCTTGTATAAATTAATAAAAGCATAAATGAATAAATGCATGTAGGCACAATATCATGAATGAAAAACGAGTCAATCAATTAATAAATGAAATCAAAAATACATAAATGAATATATGCCTGAATGCGTACATACATAAATGAATAATTGCATGAATACGTAAATGCAGTAATGAATAAATTCGTGAATGTGTAAATGAATGGTTAATGTTTCCGGGCGCGACCATAGCTACTGCCATTAGTGCTTATAGTGTATTGTATGTTTTGTGGCGTATAGTAGTGGTGTTCCTTCCCACTGCCGGTTGAGATCCATCGCGGACCTATTCTTCGGCTAGTCGTGGGTACTTCTCTCCCGGTTATCTCCTCCCAACGGACCACTATCCTAGCCGGGACTCGTTCTGGTCTCCCGACTGTGTGGTAGTGTTGTGTATCGAAATGTAGTAAATGGGTGTGAAAGAGGAGAGGCTAGGGCAAGGAAGAGGAAAGTCAGGGACATGTAGGGTCGTTGGATATTTATAATATAAAGTAGTGGTGCTACAACAGTATATACTTTCTCGAATTATTTGTAACTGATACTTAATATAATAATACTAGTTAAACTCGCAAAAGTTTTCAACCAGCAAAAATATTTGGCAAGGAAATCTTATCAATCTTCTTATCCCATTGAACAAACTTTTCCGAATTCAAAGTACATATTGTACTATGTAATTGCTAAATTCGTGAAGGCTGTTTTATTTAAAATATTAAATCTATTATTGTAATTACGTTTATTGTTGTATTTTATTTGTTATTCTTGAGCAGTGTGATTGCCGATTTTTGGAAAACCCATTTCTGGTTTGTTCATTAGCATCCCCAGTAGTATTTTATACGACGCACGAAAAATTACGAGCAGAGTAAAAGGCACGGACGATCAATAGAAAATCGGGTCGGGCGTCTACACCAGATGGAGGTCTCAAAACAAAAGGCAGAGGAGAGGAATTTCTCTGAGCTAGGACTAGGGTTAACAGTGACGCCAACTTCACCTGCCGCGAATAGAACTCGAAGTTACTCTGGCTCCTCCTCACTCTTTTGGCGCGCTCTGTATTAAAGGGTTGGGTTGTTTGTGCAAGCGTTTGCAAGCTCACGGTACAGTTTGTATGTGCACACGTCCCATACATTGAGAACGTTGTAAAAAACAAAGCGAAGTTTGCATAAAACGAAACAAAATTAACTACCGTCAAAAAATTCGAGGATACGCACAAAATGGAAAAATGCAACAATTAAAACGAAAAGTTGCCATTACAATAAGTCTCGACCAATGACATATTTGAAACAATGTTTTTTGTTGTTTTGTATTTGTTTGGTATTAACACAAATAAATGAGGGGGGACTGGAAAAGAATGTAAGGCATCATTGTTTCTTTCATTAGAACTATTTCGTGTATATCTGAATTCATTAATTTTTAGTAATTACGTATTATCTCAACAAAATACTTTAATAATGCGATATTTATGACAAAAAATTTCATGTTATTTCTGTAACATTACAATACTTTCACTTAGTATGCCAGAGAATAATAGTAGTTTATGCAATTAGTTAATAATGCTTAGCTTTATTACATGACTAGATGTTTAAAAACTAGCGACGTTGGAAGCGAGTTTTTAAATTTGAACGAATACAATAATGCAACATTATAAACTAGTGTATGCAATTTTTTGTATAAAGGAATTATAATTTATAAGAGTATCAACGTAAAGTTTGGAAAAGTATTGAGGTATTTGAGATTTGTGCGAAAAACTGGTGTTCGACTGTTCCGTTTACCACTACCTCCCCATGATTCCCTTACTGCGATTGGCTGAAATGTATGATTGCGCAATTATTTGTACCGTAATCGGCAAATACGTCATCATTTGTGCCATAAGATATCCTTTTATCAACGATTTCCTGTAACGAAAAAGTTCGTTTATAATGCTAGAATACAAAAAAAGTTTTATCGTTGTTATTATTATTGTCATTATTCTTAACATTATTATTCCTGATGTATTTGAATAAAAAATAATTACAAAGGAAAATGGTGTTTTTAAGCCAACACAGCATCTATATTATTTTTTTCCCGGAAGGCCTCCAATCATTTCATGCGAAATCAATCAAGGAGAGTGACAAGTCTGTTGCTGTCCTAATGGTACCTGCGAGCAACACACAAAAAGATTTCAAAAAAAGGCAAACGAACAATTTGGACTTGGCGGGGTGCTGATGTTATATACATGAAAAAGTATTTAAATATGCTATGTGTGGAACTTGGAAATTAATTTTGGCCGTGAACCGAGATGGACAACGACTCGCATTAATGTCTCAATGCATCAATGTATTTGATATTTATATTATCTATTTCTAATCTAACCAAGATAATGTAATTCAGATATCTAAAGAGCTTTTAAAAGAAGTAGAAATGTTAGAAGAAAATAAAAAGAAGAATTGAAGGGGCAAAAATTAAAGAAAGAGGCTTTCATGAAGTAGAGGGAGTTATTATCTGAAAGATGGATATGCATTTGAAAACGGTTAATCCATTTATTTGATTGGTGTGTTTTCCTGCTTAAAGAAGAAACCCTGAAAAATTTAAAAAAAGATAATAAAGAAAGCTTGAAGCACATCAAATGTGATCTGGAGGATTAATGATATAAAATGGGAGAAAAAATCTACAGTATGTAAATGAAAAAAAAAAGCTTGTGGGAAATACAAAAAAGAATCAACTGATCGGAGAGAAAACAAATCGGAATAACTAGTCAAATTGGCTGTAACAAATTGGCGTTTTTTACCTGAGCCAACTCCACAAAACTACCTTAACACGCTAACATGTAATGGTTTTTGAATCACAGCTCATTATACATCGCATTCCACACGTGTTATATTGGGAATCACCCGACTGCATCCCGTAACCTTTCCCTCTCCCTCGTTTTCAAGTTATTCCCCTTTCACTTTTTCGTTAGATGACAAGGCATACGAGTCTGACTCCATCCTGTTCTGTTCATCCGGTGTCTCGGAAGGAGTGCTAAATATTTTAGTTAAGTCTGCATTTTTAAGTAGACACTTTGATGTTCTCGCAAAACTCCAGAGAAATCCTCAAACACGGCTACATATGGCAGAATCATCTGAATTGTGTATGTTAAGTCAGCGTGGTTAGAAGACGTTTGTGATGGGTCATTAAATGTTTTTTTTCACAAACTTTTAAGCGGAGGTTTTCAACGTTCACAGTGTTCTAAACGAACATGTATATGATTCTCATAAAACATACAGAAATGGATCAAATATAATCGATCAATGTGGTTCTAAGCAGACCACGTGAAACGTATAATTCAATCCTCATACGTAGAACAAAAACAGGATGGGATGAAGTCAGGATATGCCTTTTTGGGAGGTAGGTAAACGGCTTAGGAAAAGTTAACCGCGGGATACAGTCGTCATACGCTCATTACATTTATCCATTTGCTTTAGCTGACAAAAAACGCAATTCACTCCGTGGTCAGCGAGGTCACATGGCCCAGGAGAGACATTTACCGCGTGCTTTTAACTCTGCAGTAGTCGAGTTGGGATTCCCAGAAGGCTAGGCTTGTTTTTTGTTTCCTTTGAGTGTTTTTGGCCTTAGAAATCGCCTGAATTCAGAACTTTTTTTACGGTTGTTTTAAAGCACTTTTTCCTTTTGGTTTGATTAGTACTTTGGGTTCGGAGTAACCAGCAGTTTGCGGACTTTTAGTACGTTGAGGCTGCTGACGTTACATCTTTTCCTCAATGTTTAGAAAAGAAAAATAAAAGTTATACCATTGAAGTGAATGAAATGTGTGAAGTTTGAAATTGGCTGTATACGTTTTTGTAATTTTTTTTAATCGTGTTTAATCTGCTAGAATGTTTGTTTTCAGCAGTTCATGCATTTTGTTCGAAAACTACATTCATGTACTAAGTTATAAGATTGACCATAACAACTTTTTATTAAAATATTTTTAATGTTTCCTACCTTATTCTAAGTATGTTCTTTTTATACTTGGATTTATTTGCCTAATCTACTAAATCGTTTTCAATTTTTAATCACATGATTAGTCCGAGGCTAATATTCATGTTTCTAAAATCTAAATATGACGCAAGTACTGTCATGTCAAATTATCCTTTCTGATTTCAGAAAACTAAAAAAAATCTATCTGTACCAAAATAATCACCCTAATGTTGCACCCAAATATTGCTATATGTTGTGACGTACGTCTCTTTTCCATGGTATTCATAGTTAATATCACCACTACTTTGGAAATTTCAGATAAATACCTAGTTACTTAGCGACGATGGAATTTATCTAGATATTTCCGTTGGTCTAGTGCTATTTAGTACAATTACACAGATGAAAATACCTCCAAATAGTTTTTTAACACGCTAAATGTTAACTTTATTCATAAAACTCTCGTTAAAGTGTACGGCGCATTGTATGTTTGATAAACAGCAGATCATGACTGGCCTGTTGAGGGAAATGGAACCTCTAGGATAAAAAAAGCGATAACGTTTTTGAGATACTCCGTGTGAATAGGTGCATATAAGATTGATTCAGTCGTTTAATAGTGTTCAGGTGATAATTTCATAAGTGTAATAATCACCTTAACCCGGAATGAGGTATACAGAAACATTAGTTCAGTTAAAACATGTGTATGAAATTACAAATTAAAAAAACGATACATCAGTATTATAATTTAAGATACTAATAAACATTTATAAATACTTAGGGAAGTAAACAGAGTTATAAAAGTTAAATCTGATTTAAACATACTTTGACGTGCTCAAAAAATATAAAAGAAACTTTTCAAGCGACACCATTAAGTAGTTAAGCAAAAGTTAAATATGTTTTAAACCTATTTTGATATGCTTAAATAGAATACAAAAGAAACCTTTCAAGAGGCACGGTGTCTTTCTAGGGTTGAGCACATATCTCCCTGTCAGGGGGGGGGGGTATTTTACGTACACACACTGAGCAAACTCCGATTTTTGGATACACCATTGTTTGGTAAATCCATAGCGGCTTACGTGAATAGGAGGCTCCGAACAGTAAACATTTTGAGGTCATCAATGTCAAGACAGAAATCAAAATTGAAAACAAACTCTAATAAACTTATTAATAAAGAATAAATTAAAAATAATAGTTTATATGAATTTGGTTCACCTCTATTTCTTGACTAATCAATTATTTTTAAGCGGTGTAATGTTTCCTGCTCTATATACAAAAAGGCTAAGTAAGTCTTCTTTCTCCTATTGTATTCCATCATCAATTGTTTACTGCCTGTAACACTCAAAATTATCTAGCTCCGGATCCTTAAAAAATAGTAACTGTGAGAAAATCTTCAATAATATTTTAGTATCAATTTCATAACTTTCTCGAATATTTAAAAATTGTCTAAATTAATTAGTAAAAAATAAACAACTTCTCACGAAATTCTCTTTATTAGCGTTTTTCATATTAGAATATAATACAAAAACTACTTGCTCTTCTGCTCTGCGCGTAGTGATGCCCAATGTAAATCACTCAATTCAAATAATAGCTACAATGGAAATAGAAAGAAGCGAACACAAAAATTTAACCAAAAAATGGAGACTTTTCTTAAAATTTGGAAAATGTCCCAAGCGCTCCATGTAAAGGAGTCCCCAAAATTAAAATATCGGTTTCCAATCTTAGGGGCCGCGAAGTCACCTAGGTCGGTTGAAGGATATTAATTTTGGAGAAAAACTGCTGAACATTTTAGTCTCAACATTGTTCAAAGACGGACAGTCAGACAAACAGACAGACAGACAATTTGCCATCATTCGATTTTTTACTATCAAGTACCCGCAAAACATGGATTCTGTCTAAACAACGTGATAAATATTGTTTTTTCTACATTTATCAACTGGATTTATCCACTTTTCGTTACCCTGTACCACGTTCTGCCGCAAATTCCCCGTTTATATATCAGCATTACATAACTTTCTCATTACTGCATAAGCGGTAGCAAGTAAGTAAACAAGAGCAGCAATTTTAAAAATTTGAACACTTCAGATGCGCTAGGGGTGTTCGTGAATGTATATGTAATGCTCATGACGTGCTAATTGATATTACCGCACGTGCCATGTGTTGCGAACTCACCGAAGAAGGACATGAAGAAGGCATAGGCGACGCAGAGCTTGGGCCCGAAGGGCCACCGTCGCACCACGGCAGCGGTCATCGTCAAAGGGTTGCCGACGGTCGCCACGCACAGGTCACTCACCGCCAGGTTCAGCAGCACCATGTTCATGGGCGTGCGGAGCTGAAACACGCCACAGCAACGCGCGTATTCAATCACTCGTATTCTCTCACGTTTATATGCGTCATTTAGCTTGAGATCTTGTTCAGTTGGCAAGTAAATCTACTAACAGGGACAGCCGGCTTACTTCACTCCGAAGAAGGCGTACGAAGGATTTTTTCGCCCTTTTTAAAAAAGTCACGGCTTCGATCGGGTTTAACCGCGCCAATTGAGTACAACAGTCCGTTACACTATTCCGTACACCAGGATGAAGACCAGAGCTCCAGGCAGTAATCTACCGCACCAACCAGGAGAGTGCTCAGGAATTACTATATGTCACTGCAGTTTTTGATCGGACGTCCTGAGTTGGAGGCCTGATGTAGCAGGATTGTCGACGTTACTACATAACTCCAGTCGAATCGGATCGCTGTCTGGAGGAGAATTCTAGCGCCTGCTGCCTCTGAAAGGAGTTACCGGTAGTTTTCTCCGATCAATTCCAGGCGAATACCGGAGCAGTACCCTTAATAAACGGCCCCCACGGACCGCTCGCGATCTTTCCTTCCTATTCGTTTCTATCCTAGCCCCAACATGCACTACACAACCGCACACGCCGGGAGACCGGTCGGGGGACTGAATTTTGCCCCCCCGCGGGGAAGACCCGCTGGTGGCGAAGATAGTAAAGACGCCGATGGTGGCGAAATAGGCGTTCTGCTACGTCCACCAGAGCAGTGATCAACATCAGAAACCAAAAACTCACGTAAAAACGCGTCTCTAGATAACAATCGAGAAGCAACGCGTTTTTGTTTTAAATGTCTGAGAAATTATTTCATTAACTGAGAAGTATGAGTAACCAGAAGAAACACGGTACGCAGAGGTAGTTAAAAGAGAGAGAGAGAGCGAGAGAAGCGAGAGAAGAGCGAGAGAGAGCGAGAAAGCGAGAGAGCCGAGCGAGCGAGAGAGAGAGACGAGAAGAGAGAGACAGAAGAGAGAGAGAGAGAGAAGAAACTGTGAAGCCGAAGACGAAGGGACATACTTGCAAACTGACCGTGACCTTTCGATTGTAGAAGGATTTTCTACCGTACCCTGCTGACCAGAAACTGGGGACTGGAGATCCAGTTAATGTGCACCCACAGTTTGATGAAAACCTTCTCTAGCGACGTAGTCGGCGCCGTATCTGCCATCCACGGGGCCAAGATCGCCACCATCTCCCGAAAAAAAAAAAAGAAAATAATACCCTACATGACGGACTAACGAACCTAGCCGTTGACGCCCCATGAATCACTAGTAAATCGATAATCTACCTTTCGCCACCAACCCGTTAGCAGAGAAACCCTGAATGCCCGTTGACAAGGGATAGTAATATAAAACAAAGGAGGCCAAATAGGTGCGAATTCACACAAGAATTCAGAAAACGACTTGGGGAATATTCATCACGACAGTAGACTTGGAACACTTGCCCTTGACAACTTCGGATTCCTTTCCCTCAAAGCCTGAGCAAATTTAAAAATAAAAATTTCTTGAATGTAGATATTTATAAATATATTTAATAAAAGTCAGTGTAATTACATATGTCTCTTTGTAATTATATATGTTATTATTATTAATTAATATATATTATTATATTATTATTATTATTTGCAGTGTAAGTGGCTGAAGTCCAGTTACGTTGTGAAATAGAGAAAACGAGGTGAGTAAGAAAACATTAGAGCTCCTGTATCGCCAATGCTGTTGAAGCGAAGTGTGGTGAAGGAAGAGTGAAGTAATTCTATGGAAAAATTGCACGCGTTGAAATACACGTGATTTTGTAAAAGTTCCGTAGATTTTTTTAGTGTTAATTCTGTAATGTTAAGCTTAGTGTATTCTGCCACTCTTAATTGCAGCAATTCAATTGCACTTCTCAGCCCGTAATTGCAAAATTATTAATAAATCTATAAATCCTGACTCTCACTCTCAAACCCATAATATTGCTTTATTTTGTTCAGAAAAACTTGCATAGATAAATGAAAGAGAAAGTAAAAAGTTCAGAACAATGTAATCAGTTGTTCAGTTGTTTCTGGAGAAATGATGCCGTTTTTATATTTACCAAAAATCTGAACATGGAATGTGAGCACTATTGCAGTTAAACTCCGCATCCGTGAAACTTAAAACGTAATGTTTACAACACATAATTGTATGCGTTATTTTAAACCCTGTAATCATACTGTTCGCATTTTTCCCATTTTCTGCAAAAATTTAGAAATGCAGGATAGAGCCATCATCGATATTGTAAATCCCATAAAACAGATGAATATTAAGTAACCGTTGAGGACACTGCCAAATTTGGTTGTTTGAAACTCTGTATGCTTCTTGACTTCCGCGGATAACTAACAATACAAGAACAAATGAGGCAGATAATGTTACTCTATTACTTTAATACTTTAATAACGTAATGCTATAAAACCTGCTTGTAATAATATGTGTTTACTACCTGGAGTCATTTACTTTTCATTTGAAAGCGAAAAAACACTAAAATTTGGTTCAGTAGAACGTTCAAATTTCTTTCCATCAAAACTAGTTGTGTTTTAAAATATAAATATTAGTCGTTACAATATATTTGCCTCTCTCCCCAGCAGCCGTCGGATTGAAACCACTACTGAGCTACTGACATTTTAAAATTCGTTCAAGATGACACTGTCATTCAACTTTGATGAAGAGAAAAATGATCCCTTTGTTATCATCTATAGTAATTACATGTTAATAACAACAACTATATATTTTGTATTAAAATGTTAGTGCGTGTTGCGTGGGTAGAAGAAGTCGATGATGCTACTAAAGGGCTGATACATGAAATATTGGCATTCATACGGAGATAATTCTATGTATCAATGACAACTCTATTACGTACAGAATAACGCGCCTTCAGTAAAACTCTAAAAAATAACAAAAAATACGCTCACAATCTCTGTGAGAGTAATACATTTTTTGAAAAGCTTTAACGCACACGTCATGTATCCGAAAAAACATGAAAGAAAAAGTAGAAAAAGATTTAAAGCCCAAAATAATGGTTTTATTACGCTGTAATAAAACATCAATCAACAAATTGCAATATTGTGAATAGATGGAGTTGTTATTCAATAACAATGAAGCGCTTCAGACTTATACCCAAATGCACATAATTTCATTGAAAAAAAAATTTAATAGATAACTATAACATGGATAATTTGTCATTCCAGTACATTAAACAGAGGTTGAATAGCCCAGACATTTCTTTCATTAGCACCATGTTTTGACTATCAAAAATTTTATTTTTCTTCAATATGCTGACTACAGAGAGAAAGTGTGGATTCACATCAATACCGATGTTGAATTTTTGTCAATTGAAAATCTTTGTTTTGTTTCTTTAGCCGCTAACTAATGGCAGATTAAGCTGGATTTATGCCAGGATTTATTGAGTAAAAAATATTAAGAGTTGCATACTTGAAGAAGAATGCTTTCAATTATGTTTTATAATGTTTAGTTGTTCTAATGTGACATTATAAAAAGCGGTTAAATTACTAAGTATTTAATTATTGAGAGGAAAAGTAAACATTAGATTTGAAGAAAAAAGTATTCACATATACGTAACATAGTCCACGTAACAATATTATGCAACCCGACTTAAGTGCTCAGAGCATCTACTAATGCAAGGCTCCGCCTCTGATCGAGTCCTTTAGGCGAGCCTCGGTGTGTGGCCAGGTTCCGACCCCATTTTCTCAACCCTTCTGATCAAGATACATTCTAGCACCACTGCTGTTTTCTGACCGTAGGTTTCCGCGTTTCTCGATCTAGCCAGACGAATGCTGAAGCACCAAACGGGCCATGGAACCGCGCGCGATCTTCCCTTCCTCTTCTTTGACCTATAAAGCTTACTCCCTTACTTAACACACCTTATATTTAAATGCACACCTCTACCACAAATGCCGGACGAGACCAGTCAAGGCATAGAGATTTACATCCCAGCTGGGGCGTGCCCAACCATATCTGTCGCGTACCAAACCACCCCGGTTCGCGGATCTAAAGCCCGTATCAAATAGACGCATGCGCTACTAGTCTCGCACATTCGACTGGGATTACTACTCCACTCTACTGATCGAGCATCCTGACCCGGATTTCGCCATCTAGTAGGGGAACACCATCGCCACCTCTCGCAATAAACAATGCACTACACTTGCGTAAACTAATTATCTTACCGTGACGCGTCCAGAACCATCAACAATCAAAATCTATTGAAAAACAGACGAATATGAATACGAATTGAATGCGACGTTAAATGAATTCGATTTAGAAAAGCGCTAATGGACTGCGAGTGAAATCGAGTGATGAATACATATTGAAATACGATGATGAATGCGAGTGAATTTACGAGTTTGAATACGAGGAAATGAATACAAGATGAAATAACTGAATGAATACCGGTTGAATCAATGAATGAAACGAGTGAATGCACCGCGTGAATGAATACCGCGGTGAATGACCAATGAATGAATACGAGTTGAATGAATACGAGTGAATGTAACTGAATGGAATACGAGTTTCAATACTAGTGAAAAATACGAGTTCAATAGGGAGTGAAAGAAACGAGTTCAAAATACGAGTGAGATGAATACGAGTTCAATACGAGTGAAAAATACGATTCAATACGAGTGAGTGAATAAGAGTTCCAATAACGAGTTGAAGAATAAGATCCAATACGAGTAAATTGAATAAGACTCAATACGAGTGAATGAATAAGAGCATCAATACGAAATGAATAAGAGCTCAATACGAAGCTGAATGAATAAGAGCTCAATACGATCTGTGCAATGAATAAGATCAATACATGAAAACAATGAATAAGAATCCAATACGAGTGAATGATATAGAGGTTCCAATACGAGTGAATGAATAAGACTTCAATTCGAATTGAATCGAGTTGGAATAAACGTGAAGAATATGAGTGA
>BOPP01000243.1:916497-931554 GCA_017312745.1 Gryllus bimaculatus
TAGCGAAATTTGCGTGGTCAGACGGAAGAGCGGGCCTGATGGCCCGAGTCTCGCCACGTAAAATAAGCAAAATTCAATTCAAAATTAATCCACTCACGATATGTTGACACCAAGAATCCATATATTCTTCCACTCTATTCTGCAAGCTGTTTTTTTAGTTTCTTTCATATGTACGTATTTTTCTCTTGCAATTGGTCGCTGGCATCGCTTTTCAGCACTCTGCAACCTCATTTCATTTTGTTTTGTTAAGGTCTAGATTTAGCTTCTTTATAAGCAGATAGTATGTTCATAACTTTATAAAATTTAATTCATGCTTCTTTCCTGGATTTTCTTTTCTTTGTTATGTAATGTTCATTCTGAGGTTGCATTAATTAAATTTTTCAAGTTTACTCTTGATATTTGTTTTTCCAAGCTATTTAACCCTTCGTGCACGCTCTCTGTTTGTGACGGGAGTACATGTGCGGACTGAAAGTCTGGTAACTTATTACACTCTCTTCTCCCAAAATTTATTACCATATTTTTTTACAGTAGTTTCCGCGAATATCAAATAAACCGTGAGTTGAAATGAAATAGGTAAATTGTTGGAATTTATTTTTGTATTTTTATTACATTAATATATATTTAATGAAATTTACGTTGATTTGTGATAACACATTTCTCTGCAAGCAATCCGATAGTGAAAAACATTAGAAAATAGAGTAAATTATGACGATAATAATAGTAATAATAATAAAATTAATAGTAATAATAATAATAATAATAATAAAGTACAGTGTTCCTTTAAAAAACAAAGTCGGTTCAAAATATTAAAAATAAAAAGTGCTGTCAAAAGGATAAAAATGATAAGCCCTTATGACCTGAATTGTTTGGTGAAATTTTCATCGCAATATATTGAACCGTTTGGATTAGGAAATACTTGAGGTGGAGTTTTTATTGCATAACCCTGTACATTTACAGCTAATTGTACCACAAACCTGCCACTACATTGGAGGTGTTGATATGCAAATAATACTGGTCGACAAAAATTGACTTTTTGTCTGTTAAATAGATCAGACAAAAATGGGTGATTATTATGGAACATGGTGCTCAGATTTAAATTTTGAAGAGCATTTATTTGTAACGGACAAGTATTCTTTGTAATAGGCGATTGAAAAGTTCATAATGTTGCTAAGTAATTGTTTTTATTTACTTGGCTTACGTATAATAATCTCAATGAAAATGTAGTTTAGAACGATTGTATTGTGCTTAAGGAACACCTCTTTTTAGCGCCCAGCAATAGTTTGAAAGTATATTTCGATTCCATTTTCCATTGTTGCAATGTCTTGATGCAATTGCTTACCGTGTTCGTCACTCACTGAGCCATAATTTTCAGAGAAAAAAATGAATGTGTGAATCCAGAAAATGTATTAAAGGACATGATACATCCCAGTGCTGTTTTCGTAATAAGGAATTCAGTTACACCTTTTGAAGCGGTGCCCACGCTGCCTTTTGATTCTTTGCCATATATAGGCCACGAACTAGACCATCGAGTTCTAGATGATTGATTCTAAGAGGTTGTGTAGACGTAACATGAGGATGAGTCGTGCACTATATAGTAATACCGTTTTTCTTTCCCATTCGACATACAGGGGCAACTAATGCGACGAGTCGGCGCGACCGTAGTGAACTTAAGACACCGCACTTACGTTCGGAATTCCTGAACTTGCTCAACTGATATGGCCGTCTATATCACACTTTCATACTACATATAGCCTGGCGTATATTTCATACTTTTAGTGGGATCTACAATATCATGCATAGTTGGCGACCACCGTCTTACTATAAATCCGCTAGCAGCTAGCGTTTCAATATAAACGACACGTAATCTGCCTAATATGTCATTTTAATAAAAGTGCAATTACACAAAAACTGAGCCCGATGGGCAATTTTTTGTGGTTATATTCGGTTTGAGCTTAGCAAGCTACACAAAAAACAGCTTCAGTTAGCCATTTAACAAAATCACTGTCGACCAGTGTAATCTGTGATTTTACACAATTTTTAGGATACAAAAAAATGTATGCACTTATCTAATAGTTAAACATTAATGAAGTTTTAGAGAAACGCATAAACATTTTGCTTAAATCGTAAATACTATGTTTCAATAGTAACATGCATCAGAAACGTGAGAGGAGAACTTATAACGCGAAGTTTTATAAAGTTAGTCATTTAACAAAATCACTGTCGGCCAGTCTAACCTGCGATTTTACACTATTTTTATAATGCAAAAAAAGTATGCACTTCTTTAATACTTAAACATTAATGAAGTATTAGAGAAACTCATCAACATTTTGCTTAAAACGTAAATACTATGTTTCAATAGTAGCACACATTATAAACGTGAGAGTAGAACTTTATAACACGAACTCTCGCCCGCGGACTGACGCTCCACATCGCTAAATATTAGAGACTTTTTAGACTCCTATCGATGAGTCACCACGGCTGATGAAGATACAGGAAGCCGCAACTCAATACCTCCTGATAAATGACAATGAGACGCAAAAATATAAAGAGTGCGGAGTCTCAGTCCTCGTGCGTGTAACGGAGGTGTAATATTGCATCTCAAAAAATTGAAGATAGTTACTTGTTGTGTGATTTTATTATATATTTTTAATTTTAATATTAAAGAATTAGTTCCCAGTAATGCCATAACTTTTGTTACTTATATAAATGTTTTTTCTCTTCAATTAGTACATGCCTATTATCAGCTATTAATGCTTGGTCTTCTGCGAATAGTACAGTTGATATGTTTTTTTACGTCTACAACCATGACTATAAAATATCATCAACATCTGCTCACTTAGGGCTCAATATTATTTAAATATGTTATTTACCACAATATTGGTATCTTGAAAAAGAATAGCAAGAGGAGAAAGTCGCAGGATAAAAACAATTTTCTTTCTTAATTGAAACCCTTTCGCTTCAAAGATACGGGTACACAAAAACTACTTTTCTCTCATTTGGTCTAAAATTTACTATTGTTTTTAATTTACTTGATTCTAAAGAACAGAAATCAAGTATTGTTTTACTTTCTCGATGCGGAGTAGAAAAAAATTATTTAATCGTCCATTTCGCGTAATTTAGCGTGAAAATACGCACGAGAAAGTGCGTGCTATTTTAGTACCACTAGTTTTAAAACAGAATAAGATCACAAGACCATATTATTTTAAATAGTATTTCGCTTTTGTTTGTCTTACGCTTTATTACTAATTCAATTAGTTTGGAACATTTTGAAACGGGATCATAACAAAAAGGAAGTACTGTCCTTTTGAAATGTTCTTTTGAAAACATAAAACTCTGAGTCAGTGTTGACACTTCAAATTAGTACGAAGAACTCCAGAAATGATATAGTTACGTTACTTTTGTGAAGACAATTTATGTAGGGGAGACCCATCCCCTGCCTGGAGTCTCTACCCAGATACCTCGACCGCAAATTCCCGCTCGAATACACACTCGTGAATGCTGGCTGATTGCTACTAGTGTGCCGAAAAGGGAATGGTGGGAGACGTGGGTGTATAGTAGGAGACCCTAAAAGTTACCTTGTGCCGCCTAAATTTACTGGCTCTTGTTTGTACTCCTAGTTAGTCGTTAACGATGAGGTCGAAAAGTATAAAGGATAATGATTGTGAAAACATAAAATATTAGTGTTTTTAACACATTAAAAAATAATTTTATTTGAATGATTAAAAAAGTAGTCGAATTTGGCACACTTTGTTTAATTAATTAAATATCGAAAAGTACTATTATATAGAATTTCATAGATGATAATGATAATAAGGGAAATAATATATTTAGTTTTTGCAAATTTCATTCAAGAGAATCGTTTGAATACTTTCAATCATTTACAATACGTCAAAAGCCACACGAACTTTGAGACATAGCTTAACTAATAAATAAACCATTAAAAAATTAATAAATGAACTAATAAATAAATTAATAAATCAACTAATAAATAAACTAGCAAATAAAAATTAACAATTCAATGTATTAATGGTAAAATATGAAACGTTAATATGATACGTATTAATATACAGGAAGGATGCAGATTAAGAACTGAACGAGGAACAAGAGAGAGCCAAGAGAGTGTATTAATACCCTTTACATCGAGACATACTGTACGTTTTTACGACGAATGACAACTGTAGAAAAATGAAACTATTTCTTATGCATTATTTTTGGCACTTTTGGCGATGTTCATTTCTCCCTTTTTCACCAATTCCGTTCTAGCTTTCTGGTTTGCCGCTGCCAGCTAGCAACTCATTTCAGAAGAACAAAACGCAGTAGGACATTTATACATCGAATCTGACAGTTCCTTTGATAATATGAATCTTTTATTTTAGAAACTCGTCAAAAGCCAAATTCTTCATTTCGAGTAAACTGAGAATAAATCTCAAATTTTCAAATTTCAATTTTTTTATTTATTAAACGAGTTGGAAAATGTATATTTGTATATAAATATGCACTAAACTATGTGTCTATCCTCTTGGAACAGTAATCCGCCGCTAAAGCGTGTTTTAGATTTTGGCGTTTGACGGTTTTCTGAAATAAAACAATTCATATTTAATACATCGGAACTTGGATATACAGAAATAATTATTTAATGTTTGCCAAAGCAATTTTGAAAAAAATGGGTAAAATGGTAAATTCAATACTAATAAATAGTTAACAAATGTTCTAATCATTCGTACCACATGTTTATGAACTACATGAAATTAATATTGCGTACGTGCCTGAGCAAATCACTGAAATTAAATTTAAACAAATCTATTGCCATGTTGCACATATAGTGCACTCCGTTCAACAATACAATTCACACTTCTTATTGAAACATTTCATTTGGATCATTTTGTCTCAATCATAAACCTTGCCCAATTGTTGAACACAGTTCATAGTAAATTTTTAGTTCATAAAATAAATACTCCAGTCAGAAAATGAGTTTGATACATAGAGACTTTTTTAAACGGAAAAAGCTCAAATAAAATAATACTGTCATTGTATTAACACAAACAAATCGACACGGCGAGATTCTTAAATATGTTCTGTCGTGAAACAAAATTCACAGCAATGATGCTATTTTCTTAATTCACTAGGGAATAAAAAAAGTGATTCAATGGTAATGAATAATGATAAAGATTACAAAACTTAGTGGTACCCTATGGTTGATGGTAAAATATAGTGGTAAAATATACAAATAATTTTATTAAATTATCTATTTCAATAAAAAATGAAGTTCATGAACTAACTTGAAAAAGATGTTGTTACCTCTGGACGTCAAATGTTAAAAAAAGTGATTTTTTAAGCATTGAATTTTGAAGGTGAGATATGACCTACGCCCTGCCTTAGAATCGCTTATGACTCCAGCAGTGCAAAAGAAAAAGGTCAGCTTCAAAGAAAATTGCAAGGATGAAACGCAATCTTCAGCGCAGCCAGCGCTTTCTGGCGGTGGAGTGAAATCATTATCTTTAAACACACGGAGCGAATTCACCCACCTATAGAGTTTCCAACTTAACGAAGGCACTTAGCTTGTATAGCTTTGAGGTCGATGTAGCCTTTGTGTGGTGCTTCAGCGCGATATTGAACAGAAAATTTGGTATTGAGAGGAATTTCGATACACGCATGATACACGTAAGAGTTGGTCGTATAGAGAGGAGACGGACCGTACCGTAGTGCGTTGGAACTGATGCTGCTACAAATATTTTCATAATAACATTATCATTTGATGATTGATTGAAATTTCCGGTCACGTCAACAGCTATGGTCATTAATCGCGTTAATGTATGGAATTCTAGAGGTGGCAGAATTCCTCCTTTTCCATTCTATGTGCGAGATTCGGCGTCAATTCATTGATTGATTGTTAGTGATTACGGGTTCATGAAGTACAAGATTATTCATCCCGTAAGTATAGTGCATGTTTTTGTGCTGTGGTTTTCCCCTGCTGTAAGACGAGATCCGGCGCCGACCTATCGTCAGCTAGCGGAGTTTTCCCCAACCAGGTATCTCCCACCAGCGAGGCACTCCCCCTCCCAGCCGCGACAAGCTCGAAGTTCCCGACAGGTCTTCCGGCATGTGTGTTTGTGAAGTGCGTGTTAGTGTAAGTATAAGTAAAGGAATAGGTCAAGAAAGAGGTAGGAAAGATCACGCGCGGTCTGTGGCCCGTTTGTTAGAGTACTACTACGGCATTCACCTGGTGTTGATCAGAGAAACCACGAAAAAAAAAACGATTAGAACAGCTATCCGTTAGAAGTCTCCTGAGAACAGTCACCGAATTAGACCTAGCTGACAAACTAGTGTCGAAAATCCTGCCAGCTTAGGGAGCGAGCCCCTAGGACCTCCCAATCAGGGGGACTGCAGTGACATCAGTTGATGCCCTGAGCCACCTCTCCCAGTGACTTCGCTCGTAACCCAGCTGTGTAGGTAGTGTGGAAAATGCTGCCACCGTGGGGAGTGTAACCCTAGGACCTCCCGGTCAGACACACTGCAGTGATATCAGTTGACGCCCTGAGCCACCTCTCCCAGTAACTTCGCTCGTAACCTAGCTGTGTAGGTAGAGTGGAAAATCCTGCCAATATTGGGAGCGAACCCCTAGGAATTCCAAATCAGAGGGAGTGCAGTGACATCAGATGATGTCCTGAGCTATCTCTCCCGGTGTCGGGTGTCGAACTGTGTCTCCCGGTGTCGGCTGCAGGCTTTTCCGGATCCAGGAATAACCCACTAGCGGCGCCTAGTCGCGACATCACGAAGCTCATGACATGTATGGTAGTAAAAGTAAGTGCATGTAGTATGGCGCATGTAAAAGTATGTGCAAGTGTGTTCCGTCCCGCCTCGAAGCCCCGCGATTTCGAAGATATTTTTTTTTAAATTTGGGGTACTTTGTATCAACCTCTTGTACACTTTCATAAATTTCTCTAGAACTGCTCCAATTTGTACTTCAAATTCTTGAATCATATACTTTTTAATATGTGGCAATTCATGATGTTAATGAATAAAACTAAAGGAATTTTTGGTAAGAACAAAAATATTGAATCAGAAATTCAAATTTCGTCAGAGTGTTGTACAAATAATAGATTTTTAAAGAATGCACTGTTGACATTGGGAAAATAACATAAATTTGTGCATATTAGTAACTAATAGGAGTTAAAAGTCTATTGACAGTACTTCACTAATATTATAATATTAGTAGATTAGTAGGTTTTAACATAGTATTTAACCTAATTCCACTTCGAGGCAATATATTAGAGGACACAAATACTAGAGAGCTAACCTTCCTCCCACACCTTTACAATCTATTCGTCTAAGAATAAAGTTTAAAATATATGGTTACGCAGTGTGGTTACGAGAATATTAATTTTTTCCAGCTAGATTGCCCAAATTTGACACTGGCTCGTGCCGCCGTAAGATTGGAGAGCAGGAGACGGCAGTTCTCCCGTTTTTTTATATTTAAGGTCACATCAACTAGTAGGTCATTAGCGACCACTTTTGCTTGTAATGGTATGGTAACTACGAGGATGACACGATATGATGATGATAGAGGCGTGAAAGGACGAACACAATATAACCATGATCGAGACGGCACTCGAACCCGTGATCCTTCGGTCCGAGATCGCTACGACACTACTGCCTTAGCGATCTCGGCCACCGGATCGGCTATCTCGTTTTTGTGCAGCTCTTCAGAACAGTTTGTCCCAAAATTAAAATGAATGCAGGAATGTTATAGAATATTTTATCAACTTTAAATTTTTAAATAGCAGCTGTTTTAATAATACACACAGTTTTCGATAAATAATAAAAAAAACTGAATAAAGTGCAAAATTTGCACGTTTTTACCCTTTTCTCCACGAAGACATTTTCTAGGTGGAAAATGAAATTCGAATTCAGCATCCCGAAAAATATAAAAAAAGCTTCTGGAATTTTTTCCTGAATCGGGGTCTTTTGAGCACCAGGTGACTGGACTAGTGTGCAAAACACAAGGAATTTGAGTGTATTGAAAACACTGCCACAAGCGTTGTGGGTAGCAACTTTGGACAATTTGCTATTGTTTATTTTTCATTGTGATTACGTTAAATATTTTTTATACGTATTGATTATTTTTACGATAATTATATTGAACACAATTGATTACAATAAATATTATATGACAATTTTCTTCAGTATTGGATTGGTGTCAATCCTCAGTACTATGTGAAGTAAATGTTTCATAAATGAGTATTAGATGTATTATTTTGACATTAAAGAATACTTTCATAGTAAAATACAATAATTTAGAGTTATTAGACACAATTAACTAAATAAAACACAATAATTTAGAATTTAGAACAACAAAAATAAAACAAAAACTACGAGCAAGTATGTACCCCGCGCAAGAATCCATGAGCTTTAAGATAGCGCGGACAACAGCGAAGAATTCAACTTCATTATCTAAATTGATAACTGTGATTTGGGTAATAATTTTGTCATTGCCATAGAATATAAACAAGGAAGAAAATATTATCATTTTATGGAGCGATGTTTTTTCTTTACTCTCTCGCTTTTAGTAGAGTAGAAATCGCTTGCTACTTCTGGTCCTGGAAAAAAGTGATTTTAAAGAAACTTAATTTTCATTCACTCCTCAATGAGGGAGTGGTTAGCTTAGTAGCCTCTGAAGCACCCAGTGCGTCGTTTGTACTCGGCTGAGACTGGATTTTCGAAGTCCCCAAAACATGCCAATGTCGTATTTGTGGCAAGTGAAAGAACCCTGGGAGGTGCCTGGAAAAATTAAATCCTTCCGGCAATTTCCCGTCCTGACGAGAAATCACGTTCTTCTAATCCGAGAATTCGCATGTAGTTAAATGACACTCATATCAGGAGGCAAAAGTGTAGGTCACACCCAGGCGGTTCAAGGGACGCCCTCGGGGCGCGAATCGAAGGTCTCCTAGACCCGCGTCGGGGGTAAGCTTCAAAGAAAGTGTGGGTGGAATACATGGATACGGAAGTACGGTCAATGGTCTTTTTCCCGCAAATACCCCATACAATAAAAATAATAAATATACAGTATTCGAGTAACTGAGAGTGTGCCTATGTGCATGTTTATGTGTGTGCGGTTCCGACACTTACGGTTACTCTATTGCGGCACCTATTGAGACGTATGAGGTGTCATTCGAGGCGTCGTGCTCTCCTGAGGGGGAATTGATAATTTGTTTTCGAATTCGGGCAGAAGACTCTAAGAAATTTCCCATAACGTGTTTTTACGTGTTTTGGCGCTGCAATCTTAGGGTATAGATAGGGAATTAAACCAACGCCTCCTAAATATATCTATGTAGGTGGCGTTGATTAAGCCCCTGTATCCAGTGGCAATTTGCTATCTCCGTAATTTTCTTTCACTTATTGTTAGCATTTCTAAGTTAAAGAATCGCGCGGCATATTTAATTTTTATTTGTATTTTCACCTTTACAAAAATAAATTTGCATAAACCCTTCGAACAGTATTGCCAACAAACTTATTAAATGTGATAAACTTCGCGTGAATACGGAGAAAACCAAACAGTGAGTATTATTAGAGAGTGAAGGGGCATTTATGTTCTTACTCTCGATTTCTCGCATTTACCTTCTTACGTGCAAATATCTATTTTCAAATTAATGTGACTAAGAACTTATTCTTATTAAATTTAACACATTATTCATATAGCATATTTACTAAGAAAATTGTGTACTTTCAATGCATGAAAAAATCCACACCGAGGTAAGTTTTATTTTGAGGAAGGTCGAATACAAATCCGTCTTTGAACTAGGTAATACGTTGTCGCGTATTGATATCAGATGAAGTACATTGGCCAACAACAGCAAATTAGATACAAATCTATGGACAATAGGTGCGGTGGACTGTTGGTGGAGGAGTAATGATCATTGAGCGCAATACAAAGACCATTCATTTGGGACGCTCTGACCTATATACACGTAAAATCTGAATCTGATGGACGTCTAGGAACGATAATGCACTCGCTAACTGACCAATATAACTTGAAAATATGGGTGAGTGAGTAAATAAAGAATAAATTATTACAGTTCCGTATGCAAACTGTAATAATGTATTCTTTATCTCAACCAGATTTTAATTTATAAAATGTCCAACAGAATCATTTTTGGTACACGTACTAGAAACCATCAATACAGGTGATAGAATACATATTCAGAAATTATTTTGTGCTGTGGTGTACAATATTCACTTTTAGTTATTTTTTGTTTATACCGATCTCATTTATTATGACGAGACTTAATACACTTTCATTTATTAATAAAACACAAGACTATATTTAAACTGTTAAAATCACATCTGTAATAATTTCAAAGCAAAGTAAATTAAATTAATGAATTAACGATAATACTTTTCGTTAGGAATGGAAACGAGATGGCTTTTAATCGAACTGAATCTCTGTGCTGGCAAGAAAGAAATTTCCACGAAATGTATTAATGGTTAAATCACACGAATAAGGGAATTAGTGTGTAATGAGATTTGCAACATGAGCTAGGTATTCTGCGAAATATTTTAATATCCCAAGTACGGTAATTTCACCAACCGTCAAAAACACAATTTATGTATTCGCTTTCAATTTGTAACGCGGAAAATAGCTTGTGACTTCACAAGGAATGATAAAATGATGATAAAAATATTAAGTGACTTCCGAACATTGTATGTAAGTTTAATAGTTTTCGTTGCCTATCCTTTGTTCATCTAGTCTCCATTTCTTCCTCATTTCGGCATCTTCAGCATTTCTTTGGTATTCTCGTGTTGAGTAGAGATCCATTCCAAAACTCTTGATCAATGGTCTTCTTATCTCTCGTAAGTACCCACACCACCCAAGTTCAGATTATTCAATTCACCTTGCCTTTCCTCCTTACTAAATAAATTTTATTACATTTTATCACAATAAAATTATCGGTAATAAGTAAAAAATATAAAACAAAATAACCTCTCACATTCACATTAAAATATTTCCACATAACGACAATATCAGTGTACATTTCATTGGAATTTTCTCTCTCTCTTCGAGTATGAACATATCACTTCTTATTAACTAATTAACATTCACATATGAACTTTCGTAATGTGGTCAATTTATACAAACACCAAACAATCAAATGTCTTGATTCTTTTTTAACATACACTTTAACGTTTGTGGTCTTCCTTTCCAGCACATTAATAAACAAATTATGACCACTCCATACTTAATTTGTGATAATTTGAGCAGGCTACTTAATTTGTGAAAAAAACAATGCATTTAATTGCCTTTAAACAATAATCACATTTATTGGCTTCTGCGAAAAAATACTAATCTTATACATTAAATTAAGGCACAATTCGATAACGTGCTGCTTCTAAGTATAGACGTTCTGTGACAATTTTGTGCGCTAAAACATGCTGATTTACGCTAATTCACAAAGCACAAAGATAATGTACTCTTTGTGCTTGCTTACGTCCAATATATAAAAAATTAGTTGCTGTTAGTTATCTACACGCCATTATCCTCCGCTTTCACTCTTAGGTAGTGTTAAAAGTTTGCGCCCTCTAATGTAGAAGAGGCCTTGTTTGAAAGTACGCGAATATACTGCAATAGCCTAAATCTTAAGCGTGCGCGCCAACGTAAACTTTTAATTCCTCATTAACCATTTATTTTTTCAAAGTAAACTTTTATTTTCTTTCTTTGTTTTATTAGTAATAGTAATTTAAAAATAAACCAATTTTTACCAGATATTATACTGTAATATCCAATAAATTAAATCAAGGTGGTTGGCAATACGTTGTGGAATAAGCTAATGAAATATAATATTTTTTTTGTATTTATTAATCAAATGGATTTTTAAAAAACAATACCATTTACAAACTATCATACATAAACTTCCATTTTTAAAATAATACTTGCTTCAAGAGCTTCTCTAAAAATTGGAATGGTCCATTTGTTATCAGATGCTATAGTACCCATGTCGAAAATTCAAATCTGTCTTAAATTACATACCAATAATATTTTCAAACAGATCAGCTAGTCTTCTCGACTATCAAATATTAATTTAATTTTTTTCTTTTTAAATATCAAAACTCTTTCCGAGCAGCATAGCTAGCTTTATTTGATTAATAAAGAAACATAATTTTTGTATTTGAAAACTCGCAATTTTGTTTAGAATTGCTTAAAACAAATTGGTCAGTACGTCGCCTTATTTTAATAACTTTTTCCCTTTTTCAGTTCGGAAATATTATCGACCCCCAAGCGATCCGGTATTGATTGAAGGCATCGCCGTCATTAAATTACTGCTTCGCTGGGTTCAAAGCCGACCATCCAATCACTCCGCACTTGTTCCTTCAGGAGTAGACCGCTGCGAGAAGCGGTGCTTTCTCAGCCCTCGAATGTCAATTCAGACGGATTGCATTTGCTCGCGAAATAAGAGGCGGGTTTAGTGGGCAGCAAAAGGATTCGGATCCTGAATGATTGATCTCGAACAACGTCTAATGTTTTAGTAATATATAATAACTGTTTAATTATTAAATGTTATCAATATTAATAATTTCCAATGCGCGCAGGAATTAAAAGAAAACAATGCAGCTTTCGACCTTTTGTGTTTTGTCAATGGTTTTGTTAGATACCCAGAAACTGAGGGGAGGAGGGGAATCCAAAAACAATTGAAGGTTTCGATATTGACTCAAGAACAAACATTTTGTTTGTGTTTTCCGTCTATTCTCATACTGAGCGTATCGACTGAATTCTCATACTTACTGCGTCATTTGCTCACTACACAGCTGACGTCATGCAATAGCAAGGCTCAAAGGAAGAGGCCGCATGCCATTAAATATTTGCTAATTAAGTGTTCCGTCATGGAACAACAACTCCTTCGGTAATATTGTTATGTAAATATTTTTTAAAATATTTTTTTAATAAATTTTCTTAAAAATGGCTCCAAAGTTTTCAAAAAATATCATTTAGGACACGGTTTTACTGTTGTTTAATATCCTTAAAAAATTTCCGTTCTATTATTAGTAACAGAAAAAATAAGAAACTCTTAAAAACATGTACTTTGGTCGGCGATATATGGCAGCAGGTGAGTCTATGTAGCAAGTTTGAATAGCTAGCTGATACCAAAGGAAGTGAAAAATGAATACGGGAAAGTCTGCACCATTCGGTAGCACCACTACGTTTCGGTGAACGGTAGGATTTCTTTGCAATAGCGCACTACAAGGTCCACAATCTTGATAAATATAAAGAATTTCTTTTGCATTTTCAAAAAGCTTCTTTAAATCTGTGTTCACAGTAAAAGCACATTTTGTAAATCTCCTTCATTCGATTAGTCTTCAAGAATAAACACTGAACGACATGAAACAGTACTTTTGGTTTTTTTTCCATATGGTGAGTATGAAGGACATTTATTTCTTTAATGCAGCCCTCCCTTTAGTGCGATGCTGACGCCTGGTTTTAACTAAAATGCTATTATAGCATTTAAACGATGAACACCTAATATGTTGCACTAAAGATACTGTAACAGAAACTACGTGGTAAGGTGATCAATTGCCGCAAATTTATTGTCGTCCAAGAAAATAACATAAGTGAAATAATTACATTCAAATTGAAGAAATATAAACCATACATTCCATCTCTTGAAACCGATGTTTGTTTGTGTTCTGCAGAACGTAACAGCAAATTAATTAACGCAACATTTACGCTGCTTGTCTTCAGATGGTGTTTTGTTTCTTTAAAATAAAATAATTAAACTCGAAAAGTAGTTTGCATACAAAAAGTAGTTTGCAGTCATGAGACATATTTTTCATGTTACGGTGTCCAAAGTTAGCAAACAGGTTATTTATTTCTTTACAGGGAATTTGCGGCTTCTAATAAAATTACGCTCTTAGACGCATTTAGTTCAAAATTTGACAGAGGTTGAATAAAAACCGAAACGTTGGCACTTTAAATGAGTTTATTATTGACCTCAACTCTAAATAATGTTTCTAAGATAAAAATGAGGCTACAATATACTAAGTAGATAACAACTAAAAAAACAAACATTTGCTCCACAATATATCTCAGTTATTTTCATTATCTGCTAATATATTCTAAATTTCATATTGACATTATTGACCCATTCATTTGTTTACAGACAGTGGCATTAAATGCACTGGATTAAGAAACTCAAGTTATTTAAATATCTTCAGTTTATTATAACATAATTCAATGTACTGTAACTACCGTACAATCAACATTCTTGAGCTATATTGTTCATCTGTCACATTTTCTCTGTTACAGAACGTGTTCCGAGCTTTTTTCATGGCTCTTGATCAGGTTCTTCTCATTAAAAAAATTTAAAACATAATACTACAACGAGGAAAAAATTCTTATTTAATAACACTTCATCAAAGTTATACAACTGGTAATAAATGTATACATTATGATGATAATGCTATACTCTACCTCAATGAATCTACAATATCTATGTACATTAATACGTTTTTGAAGGCGAGAGATAACACAGAAATTCCATTGAAAGCGAGAAGGCTACATTAACATGAACAAAGCATTTTATTTTCGACTCAACTTGACGAACACGTAGACGATATTCTCAACGGAAACAAACACCAGATGACATTTCAATTCTTTAACAACTCCCTGATAAAACGGTCCAAGTATATGTCAACCTACGTTAACATGGTCGTCATTATGATGGGAAGATTGTGGCCCGTTGCTGGCTCAGAAACGGTTTAGCAGGAATGGGGCCAGGGAGGAGAAAGGGGGGGGGTAGATGAAGTACCTAGGTGAGGGAGAGGCAGTTGGCAATTTGGTGTATCCGAAAACTCTATCTGAGATCTAACGCTGAATCGTGCAATTTCGCAAAAATGTTAGACTCTGACAGTTTATAGTCACGTTCGTCTAAATATGTTGAGATTCTAAAGTATGTCTTTCGAAATAACTATTCTCTGTTTCTAAAAATATCCGGGTTTTCTAACAAATTTGGCCTGGTTAATCGGCTTAAAATTGAATTGCATTTGATATTTATTCAAAAACGTATCCCG
>BOPP01000243.1:978302-996822 GCA_017312745.1 Gryllus bimaculatus
GTAAATGTAGATGTGTGTATTTTTATCACAGAACATGGCCGTATTCTTCCTTCACTGAATGGTGAGATCCGATGCCAACCTACACGTTGGATTGAGGGTTTGTTTTCCCCATCGAGGTATCTTTCCCACCCGGGACACGCTCTAACCTCCCGTCTCGACTCCCGGCATACGTGATAGTGTAGTGCGGTGAAGATAGGAAAAGAAAGAGGAAGGAAATATCGCGCGCAATCCGTGGCCCGTTTGTTAGGGTGCTGCTCCGGCATTCGCCTGGCGTTTATCGAAGAAACCACGGAAAACTACCGATCAGAGCAGCCGGCCGCTGGAATTCTCCTCCACACAGCGACTGAATTCCACCTAGCTAAAATCCGTGACCGTCGGACCTGCTTAGGTAGCTCAGAGCATCAACTGATGTCACTGCACTGCCTCTGTGAGTGGGAGGTAATAGGTTCGAGTTTCAACGGCCGGTAGGAATCAATCAAACTGTGATTGTCTGGACTCGCACCCTAGACCCTGCCTGTGATGATAGGGGTGAATTGGGGGAAGGGGCAATGGTGGCCACCAAATTAGTACGATTGCTTATTAATTTCAATTTGTTCCCCTCGCGCCCTCCTCGCTCTTGATTATCCCTTCCCTTCAGGAGTCGACCCAGAGTAACGCACTTGTTTTAATGTTTTATTTGATCTCGCATCATCGGCTGCTGAACTTTTTAGATACCTTTTCCCGACAAAGTCTAAATCGTGTAACCTTTGAAAATAACAGTGTCAAGACAGTTGGGTGTGGATTTAAGGTATTTATATTTCAAATTTCATAATTCCCTGCTATAAGTTTTTAGAAACGTTCCACTTACTGCACCTATAATTCCTTGCTTGTACGTAGAACTCGGATTTTAGTGCAATTGTCTATTTAGTTCCTTTAGGAGGCTGTGGAAAATAATTACAGATGTTCAGGAATCATGGAAAAATAATTTACTCAAAGAATATAATAGTGCCTACAAGTCCTTAAAAGGCGGCTGATGCCTATTTTAATATTTGTTTGTCTAAATCAGCTTAATTTCATAATTTAAATGAAGTATATTTTAATTACTCATTTTTCAAATTTGTTTTACCAAAACGCAATACGAATAAAATGCGCAATCGACGAAACAACTACAACTCTCCCCCAACACACCGAACATAACATCTGCAAAGGAGATCTTTGAAATCACGTTTTGAAACTAATTATCTCCTTGACTATTCATGCTTGCTGCCTGTGTTTCAGAATTTAACGTAATGTGTGATTTCCTTCAAGACTGAATGCTGCAGTTGGGTGTTGCAAATTGAATTTTATTTCGATTCATGATTTCTAATTAAACTCAACTTTGGTTTAATATTTTATACTTATTGAATAGTGATCTTGTTTTTTAAAAAAATTATAAAGATTAAATTGATGCCTTACGTTCCGTGGCGAGACTCGGGCCATCAGAACCACTCTTCCGTCTGACCGCGCAAATTTTGCTACGATCCTTTCACCCACTAGCGGAGAAAGGAGGTATTCGTTGAGCGAGGAAACGGGTGATTTGAATTTTTGCTCAGAGGCCTCATTTAGGCTTGAGGATCTTTTACATGCCAGCAAATCTACTAACATGGGACAGCCGGCTTTACTTCCTCTCCGAAGGAAGGCGTACGAAGGACATTTTCGCCTTTAAAAATCCACGGCTTCGATCGGATTTTAATCCGCCAACTTGGGTACAATAGTCCGATACTGTAATCGTTATGTCATCGCCGCCGCAAATGTCAATTATGTTAATTAATTTAGAAAATTATAAACAATTTGATCTCTTGAAGAGTGTGCGTGTTTTATGCCTCCACCTATTAATGTGATCCCTTTCATATTACGTACTTTTCAATTTTGTAAGTGAGCTATTAGAAGGAAAGGTATTATCAGGTCAAATACAGTCCAAATAACTAGAGTGCAAAATGCTCTGAACTATTTTCATTGATTTCTTGTACTTGGCTGTACCTCTTTCAGGTGATGCGGAGCGTGGTGGGAGAGATGCGTCGGGGCGGAAGGGGTGAAGCTGGAGGGGGAGCGATGGAGGGAGAGGCAGTAGGGTGGGGGATGACTGATGGAGCGGTGGAGCGACGGGGGGTGACATCGGTTCGCCCCTGGGAGGTCGGAGGGAGCCGAAAGCACGATCGGAGGGTCAAGGGACGTGGGCGGTGGTAGGGGGAGGCGTTCTGGGACAACATGTGATCGAGTGGTATTACTTGATTGTTAGCGATTCCGGGTAGGTCAACTGCTAATATCAACAATCCCGTAAGTGTAGTGCCCGTTTTTACTCTGGACGTAGCGGTGATCTGCGCCCGCTGAATGTTGAAATCCAGTGTCAACTTGTTGTGGGGTTTTCCCCAACCAGGTATCTCCCATCAGCGAGGCACCGCTACAGCCGGGACAAGCTCTAAGCTACCGACCGGTCTCTCGACATGTAGTAGTGTAGTACGTGGAAGTAAGAAGTGAGGATGGAAAAAGGAATGGGAAGGAAAGATCGCGCGCTGCCAGTATCCCCTTTATTAGGGTACTGCTCGGGAATTCGCCTGCTATTGAAGAGAGAAACCATTAAAAACTCCCTTTCAGAGCAACCGGCCGCAAGAACTTTCCTTCCGATTGTGACAGAACTCGACCTATCCATCTAGGTAGTGTCGGAAAGTCCTGCCGTGCTCGGGACTCTAATCTAGGACTTCTCAGTCAGTAATATCAGTTGATGCCCTGAGCCACCTCTACCAGTGGGATCGTATGGGACAGTGGTGGCGGTGCCGTGCGTGAAAGTCTTAATACCCACATTCGTGCCCCCCCCCACACACACACACATACACACCACCGAGAGGACGGACAGCAACTGATGTCATTGCAGTGCCTCTGACCGGAAGGTCCTAGTGGAATGATTTTCAACAATATTTAGGCAGCTATGTCGAGGTCAACACCTGCCTGGAGGAGAATTCTAGCAGCTGACGGCTCTGATGGATAGTTTTCCTTGATTTCTCCGATCAACTTCATGCGAATGCCCGAGCAGAACGCTAACAAACGGGCCACAGACCGCACACTCCTTCCTTTTTCTTGTTCTATTCTCATCCCGTACTTTCACACACGCGCGCGCTCATGCACTACATTAGAAGCGCAGAGCGATTTCCAGCTGTAGCGTTGCCCTTCTGCTGGGAGATTCCTGGTGGAGGAAAACCCTGCTAGCGGCAGAGAAGTCGTCGCTGGATCTCATCATCCAGCGGTAGAAGACTTCCGCCACCTCCCGAGATGAAAAACATGAACTACATTTACTGGACTAATGACCTTAGCAGATGAGATGTCCGGAATTATCAGTCACACACACACACACACACACACACACACACGCTCACATAGTAATAAGAACACGTCGAGAGAATAGAGGATATATACATTTTAAAGTACTCGTAATGTCTGCGGGTTGAATGCGATGACTTTCGCTGCGATTTTTAATTTCCTTTTACGTACGTTATACGGAGCGAGGTACGTAGTTTAGAGAAAATTAAGTAATGTGACGGAAAATCGATTTTGAGAAATCAACGAAAATTCCTCTTTTGAAGTTTCTTAACACAGAAAAATTGTTGCTTTTTGAAAACATGCGTCTGACCACCCCATCCTTTCTAATCTTCTTCTGTTTGTCCATCCCTCTATCTATGAACAGCACTGCCGCCTACTAGTTATTACTTAATATAATAACTTTACTAATAGTAAACTTTTTTCCAAAACAGATATTTCCAGATGGATCAAGCTGGACCAAGTGCCCTGCGATTTTGAACTAATGAAATTTTTTCACGGCGTATTGCAAACATGTATATGTATTACTTTGATTTAACATGTGTTTTAGTTTAATATAGCCATTGAATTTCCTAACGATCTAATTGAGGACAGTACGTGCAATGACTTAATTATCTGTAGAACATTTCATTTGTTTCAATGAACAAAATAATTAGAACACATCGTTATATTAACTACGCAATGACGGAAATACTTTTGCAGAAATGCAACAACTAGAACATAACGATTGCCATCAAAGCAGCAATAATATTTATTCAAAGCAAATAGCGTATCGCCTCTGAAAACTATTTACGCAGGTTATTTGTGATTAATATTTTTTCTCAGTCCTTCACGAATAACAATGACTATCGACAACATATATATTCTTTACACGTAAAATCACCAGATAGTAACAATTTTTTAATAAACCTAAAAAACTACAATTCAAAAAATATTTTATCTACGATGATGACACGTTTATTAGCGCACTTCAACTGATGATAACGGAAGCTTCATATGATGCTATAAGAAGCACAGACGCTCTAATGGATTTATTATGTATTAGAAAATTTTCATAATATATTCGTCACTGGATTTTTGAGAAGAGAAAAATATGCGTTTTAATTAGACGAGCAGTAGTATGTACTTAAGTAAGACGTTCAGTAATACACACTCAAACACACACACACACACACACACACACACAGATATATATATATATATATATATATATATATATATATATATATATAAATGAAAACAATTGTTTAGTGGCAGAATTATTTTCAATGGTAATACACATTTGTTAATACCTTAATAAAACTCGTATTGCTTTTGCAAAACTGGGCTAACGACTTTGACGCAGGGCGATATTCATTTCATGCTGATGGCCGTATCAAACGTATTACATTAATAGCTAAAACACGAGAGAGATTGATATTCTGAACAATTGATGTCAGGGAAACTTCATTATCACTTAAATGTGTTTTCAACAAATATGTCTATTAAACGTCGAGCAAAATGAACGTTTCCATCACAACACAGTGTGGGCACGCTGGGCGAAAAATAACTTCCACAAAGATGCCGGTTTACTGGACCACGCCCCGTCGAGACTCCCTTAATTGAACTCTTCAGATTGCGCCTCGCAACGAAAAAACTTCAAGTTTTTTAATTATGTTCTCGCTGATCGATACAACCGTTGCCACTCCAAAGAATGTACGAGGGAATTTGCGTTTCAAGAGTTGTGTTGCCTTCCCGCTATGATTTTAACCCACCACTCACTCTCTCCCTGTACCAACTTTGCTCTCTCCCATTGTCTCTATTCCATCTCTCTCTCTCGGACTCTCTGGCTCTGTTTCTCTTTCTGACTCTTCCTCAGTCTCTCTCTCTCTCTCTCTCTCTCTAATCTGCTCTCTGCCTTTGTCGCTTTTCCACCACTTTCTCTACATCTCTCTACCCCTGTAGTAATCTCTAGTTCTTTGTCTTTCTTTCTCAGTCTCTCCCTCTCTCACTATCTCTCCTTACTCGGCTCGCTACCTGTGTCGCTTTTTCATCTTTCTCTCTCTCTCTACCCCTGTAGGAGTCTCTGGTTCTTTGCCTGTCTGTCTGCCTCTTCACCAGTCTCTCCCTCTCTCAGTATCTCTCCTTACTCTGCTCGCTACCTGTGACGCTTTTCCATCTTCCTCTCTCTCTACCCCTGTTGGAGTCTCTGTTTTTTTGCCTGTCTGTCTGCCTCTTCACCTCTCCCTACTCTGCTCTCCGCCTTTGTCGCTTTCCATCTCATTCTCTCTCTCTTCGTCTCTCTGTGGGGGTCTCTCGATCTCTGCTTCTTCATCTGTCTCTCTCGATCTCTATGTCCAGCCTATTGGTTCTCTCTAATTCCGACGCTGAAAGGCGCAAAGGAAAATATGAAGGTTCTCTCAGTTTTCGGTCGATGAACATTTCGAACTCAAAGTGATGACTGATTCTGACAAACGTCAGTTGTTTCACTACTTTCGACTCTACCATACATGCGTCTTCAAATCACGGCGTATAGCTGACAAACAGTGTCATAGAAAATATTAAAACTGCTTTCTGAGAGCTATGTTGCATATGAAAAACACTTATCACACAATATGAAACTTCTATCACGCGTAGAGGAGTACAAAATAACTTTTTGACAACAAACATATATTAGGATGCATCCAATCCTACGTAGTTACGTGATATTTGTCATGTTTGTTTGTCAAATTCTTTCCAATGTAGTTCGACTGATACATTACTTCTCTTTGTTTGTATTAAAACAAGATCTGTCGATCATGTCTGCAAAAGAAGTTGTGTAAAATAAACGTCAATTCGTACATTTGAGTCACACAAGTGTAACTCAAATGTACGAAACCTCTCACTACATGTTCATTGACATAAAGCAGTCATTTTGGACATTTATTCTGTATTTTTAAAGCGGCATGAGTGATATGTTTGTAAAAGAAACTTTCCATTTATTTTGTATGGTTATATTAACGTTCAGCAGATCCATCAATCAATTTCATACATTTCATCTAAAATTATTTTGCCATAATTTCAGATGACTGAATCTGAGGTCTTCTTCTCCACTTCACGGATAGGTCTATGACCTGTTCCGGCTTCTAAGACTTCCATCGTTTTAGGAATCTACCTGGGTATCTTCTGTCTTCAGGCTTATACTAAAACACCTGCTTTGGAATGGGAGTCTCTTTCATTCTTTCCTCATGTTGTAACCATTCCTGTCTGTAACATTGTACTTTGTCATTGATTTCTTTAACGTTTAATTCTTTTCGAATTTCCTCATTTCTGAGTTTATCTAGTCTGGTAAATTTTTTTTACAGATCTCAAGAATTTCGTTTCAGCAGACTGTAACGCCTTCTCCCTGAGAGTCCAGCATTCACTTCCGAATAACAGAGATGGGACAGTTATTACTTTATATACCCTCATTAAAGTCACTCTTCGTGTTTTATCTTTAAATAGTTCGCCAATATATTGGTGTTTCCGCATATATTCTGGTAGTTACATATTTTTTTCATCTATATCCAATTTTGTGAAGAACGTTATGACGTAGCTCAAATATTTAAAATGGCTAATTTGTTCTTGCATCGTATTTTTCAGACTTAGTTCGGTGCGTATAGGATACTTTTCCACAAATGCTATTTTTTGTCTTCTTTTATGAACTAAAACGTTTGCCAGTGTCCATGTTGCTGTACATTAGGTATCGTTCTGCCAATAATTTGGATGTTCGGTTGTGATCGCAAGAACGCGCTTGTAACAGTGAGACCGGAACTTCGGTCTTGTGATTGATATGTTCTTCGTTTTATCTCAGAAACAATTTGAATGAACCCATTTGTTGGGATAAAACGACTCATCCATTGTGGCGACGTGGATGATTTAATTCATTTTATAATAAACAACGATTCTGAACCTTTACGTGACTGTTTATTTGATGGTCTTGAAGAGAACCACAAAAGTAAAGACATGAAGGTTTGTTTATAATGTAATATTTATATAATATACATAACAGTGTTTCGCAGTGGTTTCAACTCCGTATCTCTTCTCATTTTAGACTATTAATCTGACAATATGTCTGTTCTAAGCAAGCTACTATCGAAAATTCTAAATATTCAATGTTTCCGGAAACAAATATTATTTCCTCACGAGATACATTCAGAAATTTATTTGGTCCGGTGATCATGAGCCGCGACCATACGGAAAACGTCCCTTATGAATTATTACCGGCGTACTTCATTACATATTCATATTGAGAAGAATAGGAGGCGGAATTAACGGGAATGATAAACTATTTCCCTTTAAAATACAGAACAGTTGTCCGCCCTTTATTGCAGAATCGCTTCTTACCACATACTGCGCCGACTCCACTAACTATACACACTATATTTTCCGCAAACGCCGTTGTCTATAACTACAACACTCGACGTAGTAATCATATTCGTCAGGTGACAGTTTCAACAGCCCAATACAAAAAATTCACATATAATACATGTACATTATTTTACAACACCTAGCCAGATCACATTAAACGATTAAATTCGATACATACGTTTAAGTCCCAAGTAAAATAGTTTCTGCTGTACAACTGTTTCTATACAATTAGAGACTATACCGAGCATCCATAAGGAAAGTAATATTAATTTTAACAATGACATTTAATGTATTATATACCGTTCGTATTGTATAACTGTAAAGAACGTGCAACAAGTATTGTATTTCAGCTTCTGAGTCAATGACCCCCATCTCGATCAGGTTTTCTTCCAGTTTCCCTGATCCTTGAGCAAATGCTGAGATGGCCCCTTGTTTTGCTTCTGGACATAAATGTAACTTCAAATTAACTTTTCCCCATAGCACGTCACACAGTTTTTAACTGTTTTTGACGTAAATAACTAACAACAATAGCATGTGATGATAACAAACAGTAATAATAATAATATGTTCATAATTAAAGAAAATAAATATTTACATTGAAACGTTAGGAAAATTAATATTTACTCATACTTATAAATTGTGCGCTTTTGTTTACTGATTTCATACAATTTTTTACCATTAATATTTTCATGTTTTACTTACTCTCTCTGAAATTTAAAAACTAAAATTTAAACAAAACTTGGTCTTCTAAAAATGTACTTGTCTTTTATTAAAAAGAAAATTGAAAGTTCGTCCTACTGTACTGGTAACCTGTACTCTTATTCGGCGTAAACACCATTTCCATTTTCTTTGCATCGAACTTCTTGTCAGTTGCATCCCCTGTTATTTCCCTCGTAAAATATTAACCTTCATCAAATTGACATAGCTGCCTCTAATTTCGTAACTAACTCTAGACTTTTAAACAACATAATTCGCGTTAACTTGACTATTCGCGAAAGTTGCTGTTCAGCATTGCAGCATTCGTCTAATTTCTATGAAATGCACGAGAGACCCCCCTCATACGTCTATCCACCGCCAACTCCAACACACAAGTGATTGGCACTTTGAGATCTTCCTACTAAGTAAACAAACCATTATTCCACCCAAACAAAATACTTCGTAGCATTCATCAAAACAGCTTTCCAGCTTTTCTGATAAGCATCTACTCGACCCTCGTTCAAATCTCCGGTTCATTTAACTTGCACGAAATATAAGGTACTGTGAATCATTACAACACATACTCGTACATTTACAGATGACTTTTTACATAAAATTCCAAATAAAATGTAAGAATCTCTATCCATTTACATATACAAACTAAACCATTCTCACACCCAAACAAAATACTTCGAAGCATCCAACAATGCACTGTATCTTTTTAGCTTCATGACTTACCAAAAACGTCAACTTAATACAACTCTATATGTAAATGAAAAAAAACAACAAACTATTATACAAAGAGTATCTACTCAACCCTGGGTCGAATTTCTGATTCATTTAACTTTCACGAAATATGAGGTACTGTGAATCATTACAACACTTACTCGTACATTTACAGATGACTTTTTACATAAAATTCCAAATAAAATGTAAGAATCTCTATCCATTTACATATACAAACTAAACCATTCTCACACCCAAACAAAATACTTCGAAGCATCCAACAATGCATTGTATCTTTTTAGCTTCATGACTTACCAAAAACGTCAACTTAATACAACTCTATATGTAAATGGAAAAAAAACTATAATACAAAGAGTATCTACTCAATCCTGGGTCTAATCTCTGATTCATTTAACTTGCACGAAATATGAGGTACTGTGAATCATTACAACACATACTCGTACATTTACAGATTACTTTATACATAAAATGCCAAAAAAATGTAAGAATCTGTATACATTTAGAACAAATCATGCAACTGTATAGCATCAAATATAAGAATGTGTCAAATAAAATGTAATAATCTATTTCGTGTAACGTTACTCAAATTCACGATTATCTTGCATCGAGTTGAGCAGACATTTTGTAATATTTCTATCTTTTCTATTATTTATCCTTCTATTAATTACTTTATTTATCCAATTATCATTTTCTTAAACAGTGGCGACCTTTAAGTAGTTGAATTTCCGGATCATTTCAACATTGTCAATGCCCAGATATGTTCGTAAATTACTGATCCAATGATTTATAATTTGACTAGCTCTGAGTCAACGATGTGTTCGACGCACAATATACGTCACCTTTCCTGTTGCACGTGAATGTGTGACTTTATACAGAATTCACGATTCCTGGAAATTTTGTGAAATTTACTAATTCCTGCATTGATGGCAATTCAACGATATATCAGCCTTTTCTTTTCAAACAACAATTATCATTTATTACAAAATTCTTATGACATATTCTGAGCTCATGATTAATGAATGGTTCTATGGGCTTGAAAAATGACTGAACGGTACGACTTTGATAAAAGTTCGTAAGCTTACGAAATGCTCTTCTCAGTCGATTTGATGCCGCTGTCTTCTCCAGAATTAATATTCTGGATAATCCTGTGGTGTAGTTCACGTGCATATCGTCTGCGTAAATCTTAAATGTTTCCCGACTTTTGATAACTATTCAGTCTGCTATTCGGAAATTCCTAAATCTCAATTCAATCAAATCTCAATTCAAATTCAATGTTATCGCAACGAGACTTTCCCTTACTGAGTTTCGGGTGCAAGTCCTATTCGCGACGATTATTTCTTTTCAAATTAATAATTTATAATTCCTCTCTGTGGGATTATCTTCATGTACACCCACTAATACGAAGTATAAATATTTAACATGCACAAATTCCCGAACCACGACAAACATTAAATATCATTAAAAATACAAATATTTACCCACTTAAACCCAAATAAACAACCCTGCTTAGCCTATACTATAATGAAATATTCAATCTAACATTTACCCACAACACAAATTTACTACGACAAAATTACTATGTCATGTTTATTACCATTCGATCAGTTCGGCTGCTTCCGTGAGAGTGAGAATTTATTTCTGCTCGTCTGACCTAGATTTTCAACGCCCTCCGCTCATCAATTCCATGTTAATACCATGAGGCCGTGCCGTCCTTCGTCAATACTATTTGCGCTTATTGCATCCAGCACGGCAAGCCTATACGTTTGTTTATTAGTTCGTTGCTATGTTCCCAGTATTCGTTGAATTCTAATATTCTTGATGCACCAAAATTCCGTCGCACATGTACGCTTGATGTCATTTCCCTATTACACTCGTGTGGCATTTAGGTATGTCGCAATAGATTTAAGAGAAAGCATTCAACAGATATTAATCTAAAAATATAATTTCAGTGTTACGTTGGTACCTACTGCAGGAGAGAATCTGTTATTGTGGGAATAGATGGGGAGTGAACCAAAAGGTCAGCAACATAGTCGCGGATTATTCTCTGGAATCTGATTTGCTATTAACAATCACATAACAATGGGAGGGAGTCATTGTTGTACATGCATACCAGTGTGGTTCTTTCCCCTAAGCCTTTGATTAGGTTTTTTATTGATTAATTGATTAGTGTTTCCGCGTGACTTAAGTCGACAATCCCGAAAGTATACTGCATGTTGTACCATGGGGAGAGGCGGTGATCGTCCTCCGCTGGATGGCGAGATCCGGAGCCGATCTACATGTCGGCTTGCGGTTTTCCCCATCCAGATATCTCCCACCTGTGGTGCACCGCCCTCGCCGGAACAAACTGTAAGCTCCAAACTGGTCTCTCGACATTATTGCGCGGAAATAAGTTTCTAATGTGTTGTTACTTCGTTATATTCTAAATTAATTCATCAATAATAATTTTCAATTGTGGTTATTTAAATGAGAGGTAAGATTTTTTATTGGATCTTATATTATAAAAAATAGAACTTTATTTTCTATTTTTAGCAGTTTTATAATATTTATGCATGTATTTATACTGTGCAGTAATTTTAAAAATATCAAATAATATATTCCTAAACAATTATTGTAATACTGAAAGGTGTAGTGGAATATACAAGAAAAGAACCCTTCTAAATGCACAATTGAAATTTGTCGAAAACTCTGTGACCATTATTTTGTTTTACAGGGGTGAAATGGTAATGTAGACAATGTAATATTGATGCTGCATTTCGGTTTAAAGCCACGAGCGAGTCTCATCAATATTTTAACTAACAGGATACATTACCTACAGTGAGCATAATTCGCAACGTAGAATATTCACACAGAACTCCTCTATGCTCTTTTAAAGTGGTACATGATGTCCCACGTTTTTAAAGGCGAAAACCCACTGAACCATTAAAGCCAAGTAATCAAATCGTCACCGTTCGAAAACGCGTCAATACAGGACCCGAAATTTAAACATTATTTTCATTAAAAAGTAGTGTCGCAATCGTAACCAAATAAAACAGTTTAAGTTTTAGTTTATATAAGATCTTCAAAGTTTTGTTCATTCCTGACTTCACATTTGGAAAAGTGGCATATGACAATTTTAGATATTCGAAGGGAATATATTAATTTTTTGAAAACAAATTTGCCTATTGCCTATGGTTTTTACTTTTCTTTTAAACAATTAACTTAATGGAAAAATAAAAATAGCCATTTAATTACTTTTTAGAGCCGACGATTCTATGGCAAAACCATGGATTTAAATATGGTAAGTTGCTGAAACATTAAAAGAAAACGCTTTCAATATTAAATAAAAAAAGAAACATGAATTTGTAATAATAACACAGAAAACATGGCAACAAATTCAACAAATTTAAAGAATAGTACTTAGGTTCACCTTATTGCCCTATATTTTAAATAGTTTAAACTTTTTATACTTCACTGTTGACTCTCCAAAATATTCTAGTACATTAACATCCCGTAAGATTGTCATTAATCAAAAATACTGTCAATATCACATTGCATTTCTTACTTTCAAACTCTCCTCTGAATTACGTCACTCCGACTGAAATGCTCTATCAGCCATTTGCGGCCTCATTCGAGAACGTCCAATTTCGATCTGGCTTTTGATTCCGTCCGTCTTCTTAAGTCGATCGTCTCCATGACATCACAGCATTGGCAACCTGCGATTTTATGTCAGTAGGCCGTGTCTGTCTGTATTGTCTTGACTGATCAAATATGGATGAAATATAACATAATTTTGACTTTTGCAGCATACTATATAAAATGCTACCTTGTAGAATTAAAAACAAAATTTATTATTTTGTCTTTGAAAAAATAACTCATAACAATTAAGTTGCCCATGCCAAAAAATAGCAGCTAACCATTTTTATAAAAAAATATTAAATTCTAAAAATGAAGTCAAAAGAAAAAAAATGTTACTGCTACTTACCGAATAGTGCTCTCAGAAATAAGATACTCTCCAGAGAAAGTACGGGATAGTTTTTGACGGGAAGTTCTACAAAATTTTCAAAGCGAAGAGACCCTCGAACTAATATTGATGTATTTTCACAATCGCGTTAATGCAAATGCAGTAAAATCTTATAAACGTGCAAACATTTTTGGTTCTAAAATATTATATTTGATAGGTGAAAGGCAGAATAAATGTTAGTGGTAACGCCAGCTACTGCAACATATAGAGAGTTAAAGGTATAGCGAAATAGAAAACTACCTAAAAACATATGTGAAGTTCAATAAGATTAATAAAATGTTTCAACTAACATAATTACAAAACCCTAAACAATGTACCAAAAATTGAGCATATATTTAACACACGTCTGCAAATTACCATTCGCAAAGTAAGTGAAAAACTCAAATTTGATTGTGTATTGTAGGTTTTAAGTTATTTTACACGTCACATTCACTATGTCGAAGTCGAGCAGTGAGGCCGGACAAATAAAATCGATAATAATTGTCGTGAGTTAGATTAATGGGCGTGTAAGGCAAAACGCGTACAAAATGCCCTCTGCCAGTTAATGAAGGATAGAGATATTTTATTTTTGGTCTAAGAAGTAAAATGTAAGCTGTGAAACATTCCCATTCAGTTTTATGTCTTCACAGACGGACGGACAACAGAAGGACGGACAGACAGACAATATTACGGACCTTTTGAAAGGAACAAAAATCGGTTTCAGATGACCCCAAAACGTGGATTTCTGTTGAAAACTCAAAATCAATTTTCGCTTCATTACATAACTTTGCTACATATATTATCTACGTACCTATGTATCTGTACTACGTTTATTACTCGCTACATATGAACCTGAATGAGAAAGTAAAAGGTGAAGTATATAAATCAAGCGAGAGCGTAGGCTTCCGCGGCCGGAGTCAGTATTTACGAGGCTGTTCGGGTGACGCCGCGTCCGGGTGACGGGTGTAATGCATTACGCCCTGAGGAAGGTCGCAGAATAGCGACCTAAACGTCGGCACCTTCGCCATGGACGCGGCGTCACCCGGACAGCCTAGTATATACTGACTCCGGCCGCGGAAGCCTACGCTCTCACTTAGCTTTACGCCCTGAGGAAGGTCGCAGAATGGCGACCGAAACGTCGGCACCTTCGCCATGGGCGCGGCGTCACCCGGACAGCCTAGTAAATAATATATAAATCAATTAAATAACGAAATATTGTTTTGTGTTTATTTTTCATTTGTACTAAATTGTTCATAAATTAAAAGGTGTGTCATGTGTCATGACATCAGTCAAAAGTAATAGTTAACTACTTAATCAACAAACTATAGCAAAATTACTGAGACACATTAGTCTCAAAAAATTTCCAATTTTTCTCGCCAAAAAATTGACAGATCTCTGGAGTGAATTTGATTATCTTAATACGTTAACAAGAAGAATGCTACTAAGAAAATAGAGAAAGAAAAAAAATGTGAAATTGGAAGATCCATCGTAGAATTTTTGTTGATAAGAAAAATCGCAAACTGTCAAGAGCATTAATGTGGGATATAATTTTCTGATTATCTTAGAATCGATTTCTTAAGGACAGTTAATATTTTATGGTGATAATAATGTTAGGTTAATTGAACGAAATGAATACAATACCATACTATCACAAACGTTATAGATTTTTTGAAAACGTTTTTACTAAAACATATTTTCGGGAACTATTTTTCCTATCCTTTGTTGATTGAAGTTCGATAAAACGCACTGAACATCCAAATAATAACGATCGTGTTGACCTGTATTCATCACGTGAATATATACGTACCTGTAGCTTTTGTCTTTTGATGATAACTAAACGTCTGTAAATGTCAAATTTTAAATAGCTTTTCCTTTTTAATCTCTCCAGCATTTTTGCTTCAAAACTACGCTATTTATAATTTATTAATTCTACTAATAAAAATAAAATTTGAATTCAGGTCTTTCTATTTTATTTTGATCACGTGCCGATAGTTGTTTAGAACCACTGGTTCAAAAAGACTAATTTTAAAATAATTAATGGAATTGAAATTTTGCAGATTACAAACTGGAACGTTCTTTTTCTAATGCAGCTCTAACTGAAATATCAATACCTAAACATACGTCTTTCTAATATTCACCTTAAAAATACAGACCTACTCAAACTCAGGGTGGACCTTACTTAAGATCTTATCTGGCTTTAAGTTTTCCGAGATTTTAGTGTGATACACAAAACTGATTTTCAAAATCGGAAGAAATAGTGTTTGCCTCTGGTAATACTGGCTTTTTGACTTAATGTATTCCATCTTTTTTTAGACCCTTTTCTCCGCACGACTTCATTTCTTCTCTTTCTGTTCTCTCAAGATACGAACTCGGTAGAGTTCACGAAGTTAAGAAGCTTCCCTGGCTTCGAGGAAGAAAGACCTGTCGATTTCCTTCAGGCAAATTTGAAATCAGCTACATAAAGAACGTCCTGCCACATGCAATTGCACAGAGAGAAAATGTCAAAGGAGAGATATACGTCATTGATGTCTCATTTCAATGAAATTGTCGTTGAAGTCAGGCTTTGATACGAATATCTCTTTACAAAACCTATCTCATTATTTTACGTTAAAAATTAATTTTAATAATAATAATAATAATAATAATAATAATAATAATAATAATAATAATAATAGTATTTCTTTGTTTCTATCGGGCTGACAGTATAAGATACTGGTTAGAGTTACACACACTTAAATTGTTTGACATTCGATGTTGAAATAAAATTATTTTATACACTATTCAATATTTTACAAAATAAATTTTATTTCAAGAATTCCACATTTATTAATACAATGAAAATGCGAGTTCCCAGAATGCAGAATGTAAAAGAACCAAAGTGAATACTCCAAAGAATTAAATTTTCCGATAACATGAGAGTAAATTATTTTATTAACATTTATCTAAATTTGACAATAATGCATTTCATTTCGTCAGCTATAACTCTTGAATATTACCCTGGTACAAATCCAAGGTATTAATGGCCATGTAATATTATAATGTAATTTTAATTTAGTAAATTAAAATCCCGCCTATTTATGGCTTTTAGCGAAACATCCAGTCAACAATACATACACAAAAGGTTTTTTTGATGTATTTCCTGGTTCCAATGTGACACATAACACGTCAATTTTAGATTAATTAATATTCTGTCTTAAATTTGACTGTCATCTTTATTTTCTAATCAATATTCTGTGTAGTCAAGGTTAAAAATGCAGTTTAACGGTGTTATTCACGTAAAAAATAATAAAAAAATGCAATAACTGTAGAGAAATGTTCCAAATAGCAAATGGTTTCATGCCGTCTGCGGATCGACAACAGTGATTATCGATTGCGAGTAATCCACAAAAAAAGTAGATAAAGGAAATTTGATTTATATAATGAGAAGTTGTTTTCGACTCATATGTGTCTCAACAAATATATCAATCTGAACCGAAAGCAAAACACAGATGTTACAATACCGATGTTTCTGCGCGAAAATATTGATGATGTAAAAATATAATATCCACCCTTGCTCCCGACGGTGGCAAGATTTTCGACACTTGTTAGCTAAGTCGAATTCAGTCCTAGTCTGGAGGAGAATTCTAGCGGCCGACTGCTATGATCGGTAGTTTTCCGGTAGGTTTCCGTTCAACACCAGGCGAATGCCGGAGCAGTACCCTAACAAACGGGCCACGGAACGATCTTTCCTACCTCTGCCTTGTCTTATCCTCACCTCTTACACACATACTCGCTTACCTGCGCTATACTACCACACATGTCAGATAAATCTGGAGTTTAGAGGTAGCCTCGGTTGGGGTGGTGGCTGGCTGGTGAGAGATACCTGCATGGGGAAAACCCCGCTAGCCTACAGGTAGGTCGGAGTCGGATTTGGCCTTCAAGGGGAGAAAGATCAGCGCCATATGCCGTTATAAAACATGCAATACACTTACGGGACTAATGGCTATAGCAGTCGATGCGCCAAAAACACGAAATAATCAATTAATCATTCGAAAGTTCTCTTGCATTTTTGGAGGATACCACTATTGCATTGCACAGGAAGTCAGAAACGTCCCTATCTCAGATTCCAACATGAACTAATTTTCATTTCTAAAAATATGAGTTAAAATGCAAAATATTCGCATGGATCTCACTCATAAACTAAAATTTCTAAACCACATCGTCAGCGTTGTCCCACGCGACCTGTACGCTACATGAAAGATTTATAGAGACACCGCGAGAGGGCTCTGGGCGAACAGGCTGTTGAGTTTCAAGAGGGCCGTGCCATTTGACTTGCACTTAACGTAGGAGCCCGTGACGACCCATCGACTGTCGAGCGTCGATATACGGCGGAAGAGCAGATTATGATGAGGGGGTGATTCGGAAGTATGTAGGTCGATGCAAATGGAATCTCTTAGCATTATCTAGTGCGTTAGGAGTTTAACCCTTGACGGGCGAGTCCAGATCGCAGGTGAACGAGTGTGTGTAGGGGATCGATACGGGATGTGGTTAACTTTCTGCTGGTCGTAGCATTGAGAAAGGTGAAGGCTGACGCAACGTATTGGAGCAGAACTAAGACGTGGATTCTCTAACTTATCTTCTTCTGGTTTCAACCCATTTCGATGCTACTCTAAGGTATCCAAAATATCGTTTTTTGTTTTATACGTACCCAAAATATCCCACATACATTTTGTAAAACCTTCAAAATAGCTAACGTGTATTACATTTATGGCAGTATTATCACACAATATCTTCTTCTTCTTCACTTCACGGATTAGGCTCTCCTCGGTCTGCCTATATTTCTTGTACCACGAGGATCACAGTTATACACATTTTTGGATATTCTTGTATTTTCCATTCTTCCTATGTGTTCTTTCCATCTCTCTCTGAATTCCTCTATTTTCCCATTTATAGCTTATATTTTCAATTCCTGTCTAATGTCATCGTTTTTTATGCTGTCAGATCTACTACATCATTTCACTCTTCTTAAAAATCTCATTTCTGCAGCCTGTATTCTGCTATCATCCTTTTTAGTTGTTACCCAACTTTCACTTCCATATAAAAGCATTGGCATGGCCATCATCTTATAAAGTTTTATTTTTGTATCTTCTCTAGTTTTTTGGCCTAATGTCCTAGTTATTGTGCCGCATATATATTGAAAATTTTGGATCTTATTTTCTACATCATTATCTCGTTCGTTACTAACATCACAACCGAAATAATTGAAGTGTGAAACTTGTTCTACAATTTCATTTTCTATTACAATTTTTTATCTCACGGTGTTTCCCATAAAATACCATAACTTTAGTCTTGTTTATTGCCATTTTAAAATTATATTTCTTACATACATGGTTTAGTTTATGTACCGCTCTTTGAAGTTTA
>BOPP01000243.1:996847-1013322 GCA_017312745.1 Gryllus bimaculatus
GTTTATGGCGAAAACTAAATAAAGCTAGGCTCTCCTAAAGTTTATAACGTATTGCACAGTATGTATACGGAGTTAACATTTTGCGTGAGTGCGGTGACGGAAGTAACACGCAAAAAATAAAAATCGACATAGAGTAAGACAGGGTGCCTCTTTCACCGCTGCCTGTTTATTCTTGTATATAACGATTTATTGACGTGGGGTACGGAAGCGGATAGCAGCCCCGGTAACTGATGGTTGAAAATTCCCGACTACTATATGCTGATGATTTAGTCTTTATGTTGGAGACGAAATTGAGGCTTCAGAAGAGTTTAAATATTCTAGAACGGTATAGGTGAGACATGGGGACTAAAAGAAACATTCCAAAACCACGAAGTATAGTCTTCAAAAATGGTTTCTGGTAGCAAAGAGAATGGTACTACGCTAGAGGAAATTGACCGCGCCAAAACATTCACAATATCTTGGTGCAAAATTTTCATGATGGGGATGGAATAATCACATACTGACGCTCAGCAAAGAAGAATGCGCTCAAAGAAACTGTTTGCGCAATGCGCAGGTTCGTGAATTGCCGTTAAAAGTAATGCGATACAATGTTCAAATCGTTAGTTTCTCCAGCTATGAAACTATGGGGCAGAATCTGGGGAGTGGATAGGATAGAATCGACTAGAAAGTATCGAAACGATATTTCAAATTAATTCTAGGAAGGTTTCTAGATGGCAGCAATGCCGGAGTCTTAAGAGAGGTCGGAAGTATAGGAATTTGGAGAGATTTTAAAATGAAATCTATGTAAACTTTGATAAATTAGCCAAGATGATACAGACGACACACTCATACATAGGTGCTATAGAGTGCAATGGCAGGGAAGCGACATCGTACTGGGCGTACAAAGTTAACGGCTACTTGACCCGGCAGGGTTGGCGAGACTCTCTCCGAATATGGTGGAGATAGGGGAACCCGGTGAATAGAACGGCTGATTTCCAATAGACTTGCGGATATTAAAGAGGCAGAGATCTGGGCAGCAAACGGCTAAAAACATTCGCTAGTAGCTACAATTTCATGCGGTCGTTATGGGGTTGCGAAGGTTACGTTATACTCTCGAAAGGGACGAAGAAGGGGATACGCTTTGGGTTCAGGTTGGGGGATGGATGAGCGTAGACTAAAAGACAAGTGGTTAATGGCATCTGTGTGCTTTGGCGGGTGATAGGGAAGACTGGATTCCACATCCTCTCTTAATTGCTGTGCAACCGAACATGGAGAAAAAATGGATGGGAAATGGGAATTCTACTTTCTAACACAGGAACGTAACGCTCGCCCAAAAAATTTTAGTGATAAAAGGTCTAATTCATGGAAGATTAGGAAAATTTAGAAATGTTCGGACCATTCGAAGATTGAAATTAGGGAGTGGGAAAACAGCACGGTTAGCTGAGCGGACCTAGACTGGAGAGAAATAAATAAGTCAATAATCTAAAATATGTAAGTTAATCAGTTTTTATGTTAAGTAAGTAAACAGTTTAAGAAATAATCATAAGTCATATTACATTGGTAAGTAAAATGTTAATACTATAATAAATAAAATAAACTGGCATAGTAATAAGCACTTAGGGGGGGAAGGTAAGGGGGATCGAAGAAATATAAGGGCAGAGGCGTGGTGCGGGACGATCTTCCTGGGCGCTGTTTGATTCTAGGTGCTGAGGAGGCCATGCATTGGAAGGAGACAGCGGGACGCCGCGCCAGAATAAAAATAGCTAAATAATACGTCGGATAGAATTAGAAGTGTACATCGGCTTGCGCAGTTTTTCCCCTTCAGGGTTTTTCCTGAGCCCGTTTCCTTGCTGGTCTGCTTTTCCGCGGCTTTGTATGGCCGGATGGAGAGCCATTGGGGTGAATACAGAATTCGAAAGATAGAACGCGAAAGGATTGTAGTATTGTAATGCTTAACAGGCCTTCGGCTAGCCACATAGGATCAAGTAAGCTAATTTTGTCTGTAATAAATTACCTATTAAATAAATAAATAATTTTAGATTATTAATATTCTGTCTTAAATTTGACTGTCATCTTTATTTTTCTAATCAATATTCCTGTGTAAAGTCCAAGGTTAAAAATGGCAGTTTACGTGTGTTATTCACGGGTAAAAGATAATAAAAAATGCAATCACGTAGAGAAATGTTCCAATAGCAAATGATTTCATGCCGATCGTGGATCGCACAGTGATTATCGACTACGAGTAATTCCAAAAAAGTAGATACAGGAATTTGAATTTATATAATGAGAAATTTGTTTCGACTTAATATGTTCTCAAACAATATATCAATCGAACCGAAAGCAAAAACACGATGTTAAATACCGTTATGTTTCTGCGCGAAAAATATTGATGAGTAGAAATTAATATCCACCCTTCGCTCCGACGGTGGCAAGATTTCGACACGTTTAGCTAGTCAATCAGTCTAGTCTGGAGGAGAATTCTAGCGCCGACTGCTATGATGGTAGTTTTCCGGTAGGTTCCGTTAACATCCAGGCGAATGCGGAGCATACCACTAAACACGGGCACGAAGACTTCTTCCTAACTTGCGCTTGTCTTATCCTCAAACCTCTAACACACATACTCGCCTTACTGCGCTATATTAACAACATTGTCAGATAAGTCTGGAGTTTAGAGGTAGCCTCGTTTGGGGTGGTGGTGGCTGGTGAGAGATATCCTGCATGGAAAACCCCGCTAGCCTACAGTAGGTCCGAGTCGATTTGGCTTCAAGGGAAAAGATCGCCATATTGCCGTATAAACATGTCAATAACTTACGGGACTAATGCTAAGAGGTCGATGGCGCAAAACACGAAATAATCAATTTAATATTCGAAAGTTCTCTTGCATTTGGAGGATACCACTATTGGCATTGCACAGGAAGTCGAAACGTCCCCCTATTCCAGATTCCACACATGATAATTTCATTCTAAAAAATGATTAATGCAAATATTGCCATGATCTTCACTCATAACTTAAATTCTAACCCACATGTCAGCGTTGTCCCACGCGACCTGTAGCTACATGAAAGATTATAGAGACACCGCGAGAGGGCTCGGGGCGAACAGGCTGTTAGGTTTACAGAGGGCCGTGCCATTTGACTTGCACTTAAGTAGGAGGCCGTTGACGACGCATCGACTGTCGGCGTCGATAACGGGAAGAGCAGATTATGATGAGGGGGTGATTCGGAAGTATGTAGGTCGATGCAAATGGAATTCTTAGCATTATTGTGCGTTAGGAGTTTAACCTTGACGCGGGAGTCCAGATGCGCAGGTGAAGTGTGTTAGGGATCGATAGCGGGATGTGGTTTAACTTTCTCTGGCGTATATTAGCAAAGGTGAAGGCCTGACGCAACGTAATTGGAGCAGAACTAAGACTGTGGTCTCTCTAACTTACTTCTTCGGTTTCAACCCATTTCGATGCACTCTATAGGTATCCAAAAATTTAGTTTTTGTTTTATTCGTACCAAAATAACAAGGCACATCATTCTGTAAAACGCTTCAAAAATAGCTAACGTGGATTACATTTAGCAGTTTATATCACACAATTCTTCTTTTTTCACTTCACGATTAGCTCATGACCGTGTTCTTTCAACAAAGCATTCATTTCATCTTTTCACTCGTCTGCCTATTTTCTTGAACCACGAAGATCACAGTTATACACCTTTTTTGGTTTTCTGTATTTCATTCTCCTATGTGTTTCTTTCCATCTCTCTCTGTTCCTTATTTCCATTTATAGCTTATATTTTCAATTCCTGTCTAATGTCCATGTTTTTTAAATGCTGTTCAGATTACTACTTCATTTCACTCTTTCTTAAAAATCTCATTTTCTGCAGCGTATTCTCTATCATCCTTTTGGCATTAGTCATGGGGCCCATCCCATTTAAAGTTTTATTTTTTGTATTTCTCTAGTTTTTTTGTCCTTCTGTTCTAGTTTTGTGCCGCAAATATATGAAACTTTTGGATCTTATTTCTACTCATTATCTCGTCGTTACAAATCACAACCGAGATAATTGAAGTGTGAAACTCGTTACTCAATTTCATTTTCAATACATTAATATATATATATATAATATAATATATATAATATATATATATTATAATATATATATAATTATTGAAGACTGTTTGAGATAAACTGCGCCTTGTCTAATTTTATATATTTTGGGCTATTTATACCTCTCACACCAAACGTGGCATCTTCTCCCTGGATACATAAATAATTTTAGTTGTTTTTTTCAGCATTAGATAAATAACAAATAAAAACACAGATGAAAACAAATTGAGGAAAGCTTCGGAGCTCCTCTGAACGCTTAACCCGCCTAGTTCGATGGGTGAGCTCTGAGATATTCTATGACATTCATTTCGTTATATACTTATTACATTCGCGTATTACATCTCGAATGTAGAACTATCGAAATGATCGATAGTTTTCAAATGAACTAACGAATAATATCTATTGTACTATCGAAATGAAATTAAGAAATATCATATGTTTCAAGGTAATTGACAATAGCTGCTTTTCAAAAAAAAACACAAATAATATATGTTCTAATAATTGTATATAAAAAGGTTAATTCAAAAACATCTTTCAAAACATTAACGTCATTAAATGCAAACTCTTTGAAATGCGAAAGTTATTGTACTTCTCTTTCAGCGTTTCCACCTCGATACAACGTTTGACACATATCACTATCTCTTCACTAAATTAACTGTACTAACTTACAAGTCATACGATATATAACCCTAGGCATAAAGGTTCGGTGTATTCACTCCAACAAATTATGCTATTCAGGCTTATCGTGAATGTAATTTTGTTTCTTTCCTTATTAAAAAATACGAAGCCGAACTAATGTTCAACCTGGGATTTCTATATTTACAGTAATAGAGATAGAATTATAATTAGTGTTTTGGAGTTTTTGTGAAAAAAAATTAACTATCCAATGATACATTTTATAAAAATTAATTTCGATAGTTTCGATAGATTCAAAGTATCGATAGTATCGTATTGGCTCTAACAAAACTAGCGAGTGTTCGCCGAGGTTAAAAAGCTCTAGTGCTGTGTTTTAAACAAGTAACGCTGAAGTAATGTTAAGTTCTGAATTGAACTCTCATAATGAATTGAACTTCTTACTAGGACATGCATCTGCATGCGATTGCTGGAAGTAGTTAATGGAAATAGTTCCGGAAGAAGTACATCGAGCGCCGAGCGCACAGAGAAGGCAAGAGAATCTCAGGAAGAAGCTGTGTGATTTTCTCGGTAATGGACTTCTTTCGTAAGGCACAACACGACCGTTAGATTTTCTTTATGTTTACATTACGTTCATAAAATATAGGCGATGTTTCATTCTCCTGCATGCACTAATATGTATTATCCACTTTGATTTTTTTTATAGCCAACTGCACATCCCATTAAGGGCCAGAGAATTTATTAATCCTTCTTAATGAAGTGATAGATGATGATGAATGAAGAAGGGTGAAGGCAGATATCACAAATACATTATGTCCGAGGCGGATTCGAAACCGCCATCCTTCGATCCGAGATCGCCACGAACACTGCTGCGAGCGATCTCGGCTCTCTGGCATCTACTCATTTTTATTAGGTTAAGTCAAACATTATGCCAATATAAGAGAGTTTCGTAATAAAGTACTTAACCTCCCTTGTTTGATAATGTTTATAAATGAGAGTTTCTTGATATTTCTATTTTCCAAATCAATGAAATTGAGCTGTATCAAAAAGTTGTACACGAATCTGTTTCAATGTTCTCCTGGTTGAGAACAGTGCAGCCCTTTATGAAAGAAAATATGAATAATAACTGAAGACGTAGAACGAAATTCTCATTAATCTAAACAGTTTTTACAAAGTCAATAAACTTTGTTCGATATTTTTGTCGTTAATCTGCTTACGTACTGCATTGGTTTGTCAACCCGCTATCGGCCTCGCTTTGGCAATTTTACAATCTTGTATTGTAAACAGATCTTTACAACACCAATGTCGTAAATAATGTTATCGATTTGGAGCCCTATTAACATATAATGCAGTTTTGAGTTTAAGTCAGTAGGACAAAAATTAGCTGTAAGTTTTTCACGGAAATTTCTCAGCTTGCTTTCGAGAAACTTTATTTGACATTATTTAAAACACATGTACTCATAAACGCAAGAATGTGAACAATCACTGCAGATGTAAACATTACCGACGTGAGAGAAAAGTCAACAAATTAAATTTTTGTAATTTTTGAAAAAACAAAATAGAACAAAAAGGCGTTTATGTCCTGTTATTTGCACTATCCCTGCCAAAGGTTAAAAAAATTTGGTGCCATTTTCGAGAAAATCTCGCTTTTTTTTCATATTGCACATATTGTGGCAAGGGAAAATACCTATAGGGATTTTTGGTATTTGTAAACGAAACTTTAATGTCAAATAGCTGGAAAAATAAAAGGAATTGCGTGATGACGCAAATAAAAATGAGAAATTGAGAATATGCGGTGTCAGAAAATCGAAATATTAATTGGATTAAGTGCGTTTTGGGAAATTGCCTGATGCTTGGTTACGGTGCGACAAGAGCGCATCGAGGAAGAAATATAACAATGAAACAAGTGAACCGGTTAGGCCAGATAAATGTGTAAGCGAACAATATTGGCCAGAATGATGTCATATTTCGTGGAGTGAGGATCAATAGCCGTCAAGGCATCGTATAGAAAGATTTCGTAATTAGTCCGTGCAGATAGAAAATGGACAGGTGCTTCACGTGCAATGGCACAATACGGAATTCATTTTAAAATGCAATTTGTTGGAGAAAATACCGGAATATTCGTGAGATAAATATATCGTGAATAAGAGTAGGAATTTATTAATTAAAATTACGCAAGAACAACTCCAGATGGAATTTAAACAACGTCAAGATTGCTGTAATTTCTTTGAAAGGGAAGTGAAATCTAGAAGTGACAGAAAGACATTAATGAAAATATTATAGGAAGGCCAAGTTGTGTTTTTACATAAGTTAACATTAAGATTGAAAAAAAAAATTATGAGTTTTTTTTGTAGAAATTCTATGGCCATCGAACAGAAACACCAGAGAAATATTAAGATACATTGTTGAATGCTAAAATAGTTAAAAAAGAATTGTTGTGGAAGTTGTGGAAGTCGACACATCATGTCGCTGGCAATGTATAACCAATATTTAAAATTTATTTAATTCATCAGTAATAGTAATAACAAATATTTCTTAACAATAATTTAATCATTTGCCAAACAAGTACTCATATGGGCCTCGAGGACAAGTATAGTATCCTGAGAAAGCATAAGTGGGCTGACGCCCAAACGTTAAATTAAAACCAGAGCAAGCCATTTCAAAATATTGTAAAATTGTAAATATTATGAAAGGAATGAAGATTTACTACACACGCAGGACCAATACGAGGCAGTAATATTCATTAATATATTGTAAAATTATAATTATTTAAAAAAGGGATTATTAAAGAAGGAAGGCACTTCAATATTGCACGCAATATTGCGCAAAAACTATTCAAAGTTTCCAAAAATTGTACATGACCTAAATGAAAAAACTAAATCAGGATAACAAATTTTATTGGAAGGAAAAATCTCTAGTTGTAGGAAAACGCCGGAAATAATCCGAACTGCTGAAATATTCAAAATTTCAGAGTTAACAGTGAAAGATCTTTATAAGTGTATTTTCCTGTATTCTTACTGAAAGTTAAAAAAAATTGGGGCCATTTTTGAGAAAATTTTGAAAATATCGCAGGAGCTTCATGTAAAGGACCGCAAATTTAATTTTAAAAAAATGTTTTTCAAAATCGCAGAGCTTCGAATCGAGTCAGATTGACCGGGCAATATCCATTTTGGAAAAATTCTTACGTGTGGTTCAGGCGATTTCGTAGCGCCACTTGTTGTGATATACAAGATGGAACTGATTCTTACTTAACTCATTCTAAGAGCTTTTTGTAGTAATACCGTTTCAAACGGATATTATCGTGTTTTGAAACTGACTTTTTTTTAAAAACTGAAGCCACTGATGTTGATCATGCATCCACATCACCATCATCATCATGGAGAAATTTCGCTTTCTCTTCCTTATCTTAACCTCAGCCCTTACTAACAAACAAACGTACAGGTACTACGAGTATACTACCACACATTCCGGGAGACCAGTTGGAAGCTTAGAGAATGTTTCCGGTTTGGGCGGTGTTCCGCGTGTGAGAGACACCTGGATGAGGAAAACCCTGCAAGGCGACGTGTAGTTGGCAGCCGGATCTCGCCATCCAGCGTGGGAAGATCACCGTCACCTCTCGCAAAAACCTGTACTACACTTACGGGACGAATGACCTTAGCCGTTGACGAATCACTCATTAATCAATTAATTGAACATGAGCATTGGTCCAGCTTTTATCATTAGGGCTAAAAATGTAACTTTAAGCACGTTACTCACGATCTGACAACACCGCTTTTATTTTAGGCTGCCTAAAAATTCTTTATATCTTGATACAGGAGAATTCATATGTCACCTTTAATTGAACTCACTTCCTTACATTGTTCTGAACGAATGACGGTTTTATTCTTTCACTACTAACACCGAACTGCCAATTCAATTCAGTGACACGAGCCAGAGACAGTTACTGTTTTCGTGAGTTTCTAAACAAAATGTAATCTGTATCTGTAACAAACTGTAATGTAAACGAATCTGTAATATTTGCCAAAAGTGACTTTCTTAACGGTGGAAACATATTTTCATGCAATACTGATATTTATGATTACAAAACACCTCCTAGAAATCACATTGATCAAGTGTCAGTATCAACAGCTCCCTACCAGAAATCTAATACAATAAATGTACGTCACTTTATAATGCATTGCTCATGACATTAAACAACTGAAGACAGCACACACATTGAAGTTAAAAGTAAAATATTTTCTGCAACATAACTGTTTCTATACAACTCTATACAATTAGAGACTATACTGATCAACAAAAAAATATGTTAATTTAAGAAAACAGTGATACATATTGAATTAGTTTACATTTGTATTATATATTATTGTAAAACAGACTTAATGTGCTTGTAACAAAAAATGTACTACAGCTTTCGGGCCAATGAGCCATCTCGATCAGGTTTCTGTCCAGTTTCCCTGACAATGCTGAGATGGAGATTTGGCCCTTATTGAGCTTCTGGGCATAAATGTAGCTTCAATATGCGAACGTTTTGATGAACTCTCCTTTTGCTGGTAGTGGTAGGACGTAAGGGCGAGTTACTATTTTGTTAGCAATGCAGAAAATAAAATCTTCAGTTCATTTACCGTTGCAAAAACGTTTACTATAACTCGGATACGAAAATGTCTAGTTTTTTATGTCGCTGTTCGAGCGCTTTTTTAAAATTTTATTTATTTATTTTAATTAATTAATTAATTAATTTATTTATTTTAATTTATTTATTTATTTATTTTAATTTATTTATTTATTTATTTTAATTTATTTATTTATATATTTATTTATTTACTTAATCATCTTTAACTTTTACTCATAATTCAACTATAGTGTTATAATGATGGGAAGGGGTTCTGGAACTCAAGAAAACGTGGGCAGGTTACCTTCTCTCCAATACGTCACATACAGTTGTTACTGTGTTTTTGACTAAATAAATCTAAATATAAATAAATCTAAACCTAAACAGCTTAGATTCACTAGAGGATATTCACTTCACTGTTCAACATGTCCACTCGCCTTTAAGTGTGGCTTTTCTTCCCTTTCATTGGTGTCGTAACGTCGATATAACCATCCATTATTAGTAAAATACGTTATTAGAGAGTCAATATAAGTAACTGGGAAGTCGAACGAAGTTGAGTTGGCCGACCGCCAGCCTCTTCAGTCTGGCCGAATCCGAATTGGCTCGTCTGACCGGCCCCACTCTCGTTCGGCGACAGACAATTTCCTTCGAACGTATTTCCTGAGGAAATCAGTTAGGAATTGACGGGAGCTCTGTCCTTGCAGCTGCAAAAAAGGTGAAACTTTAAAGGGGAAAATGCCCTTAACTTGTATTGACCTAGCTGTATCATGTTTTTTTAAGTGCGAATTTAGAATCACAAATTAAAACGTTGGCATTAAATACGTGTTCATTTCAATTGTAAAGACATATTTGAGATCTCGAGTAAAAATTCGTGTGTTAATTTAGATCACACTCTATGTTTCTGATTTCAAATATGGGCATACTTACTACGCTCTACCATTTTAATAAATTAAATGTCGGAATAAAAATTACTAGTTGCAATTTCTAGCTTATCACAGTGTTATTCCTAATGATGTAAATTTTAAATCAATCTCAAAAGCATTTAGCATGGGAGTAAATAGGAGACTTTAGAAGTTTGATATAAACCTCAACCTATTATCATTAAAATTTATCGATTAAATTTACAATTTATTTTTTCAACTTATTTCCACATATTTGCATAGAATCTTAAATGAAGAAACTGTTATGTAGAATGTTACAAGGTACTCTGATTAAAGCGTCGTATGTGGCTGCGTTGGTACCAGCTTAATAGGGTATTAGAGTCCAACTCTCCTTCAGAAGAAGTTTGATGTCGGGGTAGAATTTCTTCAACAGACCGCGGAACTCTTGTGACAGTACTCGTGAAAGTTAATATAGTGTTCATATGAGTTTTAAGTATTTTTTTATGAAATTCACTAATTGAAAATTTAAATGATCAGGTATTTAATAGTTTTATTTTACTATGGTTTTAAGTTCTCTAAATTATGTCAGCATAAAAAATAATAACCATACATTTTGCTTAAGTATACAAAAGGCATAGGTACAAATTTATTTAAAGAACGTATTAATCTAAGTAAACAATTACCACTCCTCCCCACACATAGCCAGAGTCTCCATGGATTTCTTTCAAATTTTAAATACATTGGAAATTTGTAAGCAAGATATTTTTAGACTTTTTCGGTTTCTAAGAAAATTATAAATAAATCTCGCCGCTATGTCTTGCGGCATTATCGCTACTGCGGCTTGCTGTATTAAAACCCAACATTTATATATTTTTATAATATATGAATCATCTACATACATAAAAATGACGTTGGTATATTCGAGATAGATGAACTGGGACCGATCGCAATTTGACCGATCTCAATGAAAGTTAGCACATCTACGCGTTCTTTCATGGAGAAGAATTTTACACTGTTCACATTTTGTTATAGTTCCACTAGATGGCGCTGCAGCACAAGATGGCGTTTCAGTTAAATGCAATTTCCAATCCACATAGAAAACCCAGCTACATTGTTGCTGGACGCTGCCGTGTGACGTGGGTAAAGTAAAGGGGGAACAACAAAGGGAGAGTGAAAAAGGGAAAGAGAGGAAGAGAGAGAAAGGAAGAAAGTGACAGAGAGGGAAAGGAAAGAGAGGGGGAAGAGAGAAAGAGGAAATATCAAAGAGGGGGAAAAGAGAATGAACAAAAAAAAAGAGGGAAAATGAGAGATGGGGTAAAGAGGGATGCAGGGAAAAGAGAAAGCGGGAGAAAGAGAGAGGGGAAAAGAGAAAGTAAGGGGAGGGAAAAAGGGAGAACTGAATGTCTACAGGGTTTGGCTTGTACACTACACAATTAAAACATTTTGAAGTCAGCACCAACCCTCATTACTATGCTTATTAGAATGCCTAATTTATTTTGAATTAGAACAATATTTGTAACAAACACTAATACGAATTTACCCTAATTCTATGATTTGTTTTGTGTTGTTGAGGTGTCTTACTACAAAAATTACGAATATCAATTCGCTTTGGCACAAGTGGTTTTTACTTTAACCTGAGGAAAGAATCATACCATCATGAACATTTTCTGCAACCATCTGAAAATTTTTGTTATCTATTAACTAATGGTGCTACAGAATGGCATAGACTTTCCCATATTACTTTCTATTTCCTTTGGTCTCGGCTAGCTATTCGAACTCACCAAATACTCTTCCTTGCTGCCATCTATCGCCTTCCAAAATGCATTTTTTCAGAATTTTATTAATTTTTCGATTTACTATTAATAGAACGGAAATATTATTATGTGAATATTAAAGAACAGTAAAATCTCGTCCTCAATAGCAATTTTCTTTGAAAAATTTGGAATTGTTTTTAAGAAAATGGCGTTTAAGCGCTACAGTTTATTTGAAATTTGAAGCACACTTTCAAAGAAACGTTTTGAATTTTCGAAAGCTTCATTAGAATTCATTTGAAGCAGATTCACTCACAAATACAATAGTGCTTCCTATTTTGCTGAAAATGTGCATATTAACGGAGTGAGAGATATTAAAAAAATACATTTGTATATTTGTAACAAAACAAAAAATACCCTGAAATGAACTTTTCGTCATATAAAGGAGTGCAATTAGTATTATCCGTTAGAGAAATATGAAGAAAAAATTGGAGCCGTTTTTAGAAAATGGCGTTTCTGAAACTGCGAAATTGTGAGCTAGTTTTGACAGAAAACAGTTGAGTTTTCGAGAAGCTTTATGTACTCCGCGAACTTGCAAATTTTATTTCTTCCATAGACGTAGGCATACTAAAGGAAACATGTAAGCAAGTTTATTTCATTCCTGAATGCCAGATGTCGATTTAGCCGTGATCGTGAAGGCATTGTATACTCCTACCCAGGGTGATTTAGATTTAGATTTATTCAGTCAAGAAACAGTAAAAACTGGATGTGACGTAGGGGAGAGAAGATTATCTGCGCACGTTTTCCGGAGTTCCAGAATCCCTTACCGTCATTTTAACTATAGATAGTTGGAAGATGAGTGAAAGTATAACATAAATAAATAAAAATTAATTTTAAAAAATCGCAAGATTAGCAATATTTGAGAAATAATCATTTTCGTTTCCGAGTTATAGAAAACGTATTTGCGTCGGTACTCGAATTGCAAGTATGATTTTTCTGCCTTGCTAACAAAATAGCAACTCGCCCTTACCTCTACTCTTACCATTACAAGCAAAAGGAGAGTTCAGCAAAACGTACACATAGTGAAGCTACATTTACTGTGTACCCCTGACTTGCGTTAGTTGGAATCTTCACCTAAAACCGTGCTTACCTGCTACTTGCCTGTGGTTAAGCCGAAGGGAGAGGCGGGTGTAAAACAAACGGAGGTTGGTCCTCATCGAAGTTGACGGGGCATATGCACCCAAGTTCAAACGGTTTTGCTTTTTCTTGTTGAAAAAGATTTGGTGCTTTGGAGCGTTTTAGTAGTATAATTTAGCAACATAATAATTAATTAAATTTGATTTACACTTAAAATTGCAAACACATGCTGCCAGAGGGCTCCAACAATTAGTGTAACGCAAACAAACATGACGACAATGAGCGAACGCTAAGCGCAAAAATTAATTTTGGGGTTGCGAATTTGTTGATTTTATTACAATCTATTGTAAGTAAAATGTATTTTTCTGTGTTAAAATGTAAAGTGAATTTAATCTTGTCTCGCCCGTTGTTGATGTTAAGTGGTTTATGACACTCGTCGAAACCGAAAACTAAAACCTCATACGACATTTGGAAATAATGTGTTTAGGTCACTTCTGCGAAGACAATGAAGCAGTTTCTAGGGCGGACTTTTTCTCAAAGGTTTGACAACTTTATAAAAGCGTAAAATAGTATATAAAAATATTATATTATTTTTATATTTAATATTCAATCAACTTCAAATAATGTATAAATTAACATTCAATCAACATCATTACCTAAAAAAAAAGGGTCACCGAAAATTTGCCGCTCCTTCAAATCTTGCCTTATTCATAAATTCGCCACTGGCTGTGCATGATATTAATGAGAGTCTGCAGACTTCCCAGATAATACATGTCAAAGATTCTAATAGGGCATATGAGCATAAAAAGATTTAAAGTTCAATTTTGAACGATTGTCAATTTTTCATTGAAATATATAGTCAATGTGACAATTTCTGCATACTTTGAAGACTGTGGGCTGTTTCCGAAAACATTACACCCGGACGTCAGTTTATAACCGCTTTGGAGTTAACAGCTTGTCTTTAAAAAGAATCGTAGCATAAACGACAATTTTATGACGTTACTGATAACGAAAAAACTTTTGAACATCTTATCTCACCATAAGGGAACAAAAATACGTCCTAATTACAAGCTAATTAACAAAGTACTTACAAAAACTTCTAATGTCTTAATTTGTGGCAATAAGCTGCAAACTTTTGTGTCGGGAAAAGTTTTCTAGCCTAAAACATAATTAATTTAATTTACTTTCAGCAAAGAAACTTAAAAGAATTTTATAACTCTGACGTATAGTAAAACAAGGCTTGAAATATACTGATCCAGTGGAATCACGATTTATATTCGGCAGTGCAATTCTTGTTTAAGGCAGGATTTATTCAGCATTGAACACTCACTAATTATATACATTGTTTGACGAGGAACGACGTTAGACCACACCTATTCTACCTCTTTTGTTCATTGATCGTATTTAAAAGAATTGTTGGCCCCAGTGAGCCTCTTACATTATTGTATACAACATATAACACATAATCATAACACAAATAATTGCAAATTAGTATCTTAAAGATAACAATTTCATACACCAATATTTTGGTAAATACGTTTAAAGTAATCGAATATATATCCGCTTCTGAATAGCTGAGATTATAAGCTTCATTGCTGTGCAATGGTTACAAAATCATCGTTTTTATTTTCTTCCTACGGAGTACAGAGAAAATTATGTAACCCTGCACGAATAAACGGCAAATTTTTGGTAGAACAAATCCTTATTACAGGACCCTGATAACGAAACATTTGCTATTGGATAAATCCAGTTGCTAACTTTTGTAAAAAATCCTCAATCACGTGGTTTGACTAGAATTCATTTTGTGGGTTCTTGATACCGAAAAATCGAATGACGGCAAAACGTCCATCCGTCTGCAAACAACGATAACACGTTCAGCCTATTTTCTCCAATCAAACTGGCTGATGTCACGGCCCTTTGAATTTGTAATTTTTGATATTTCAAATTTGGGGGATAATTTATATGAAGCCCCTGAAATCTTAACAAAATTTTCAAAAAAAATTACTCCATCATTTTTGATTAAATTGTGTATGTCTCATTTTCGTTAAAAACCTGATTTTTCGAAAATGCATAACTTTTTTTCGGTGTCTACCTACAACTAAAATATTAGAGATAGAATTTTTTCCCTCGATGAAATCTGTCTTTTAAAGATAGATTTTGAAATAAGGTCATGTACAATTTTTCGAAAATTTGAGTTATTTTCATGACTAACACAGGGAAAATACGGGGGGAAAAGCACGTGCTGTTTTAGCACCACTAGTTTACCTGGCCACACTGACATTTTTCCAGTCTGCATAGCTGGGAGTAGATTCTTTCGCTATAGAAAATCAATATTGTCAATACAGTGTTATAATTTGTTGTTTCTAAGCAGTTGAGAAGCCAGGTTCTTGGCTGCTCCAGTGCAGAAAATCGATAGGCGCCTTCTAAGTGCCAAAATCCTAGAGCTTTAAATCTGAAATTTTAGAGTGGTATCCTGTGGAAGGAATAAAAGAGGAAGGCCTAAACATAGCTGGTTGAGAGACATTGAGGGACTTTTGAAAGACAAGAATTTAATAGACATGGATTATGAAGATCGGGAAAAGAGGAAAAATCAAATTAAAATAATTTAAAGTGGTAGAATTATTGGGTAACAGAAAGTTGTTTTTTTAACTATGTAAAACTGTGAAATAATAATAATAATAATAGTAAAAATAATAAATATAATTCGTATCAATATAGGACAGGGTGATAAAAATAAGCGTGAGGAGCAGTTTGCTTTATTCTTTCCTAATATCCGTTCACTACGGTCCTAATTGAGATACACTTTCTTCTGAAAACAGGTGCTCTTCACAAGTTGCACCAGGTTTACCCAGCCCTTGAAAATAACGAAGGATTAAAAAAGGGACGAGCGAATTTGTAACTTATTATTTTGTGTTTTTGTTGTTTCCGAAGAGCCAATATCAATTTCGTTTAATACTTTTTGTAATCAATGAGATCTTGATTATAACTATCAATTGCCGGTTCATACTCGGCTGTAGACCCATAATCGACCCATTTAGCATCATTGAGCCTCTTCAAAATTTCATACTGGGAGAGGTGGCTCAGGGCACCAACTGATGTAACTGCAATCCCTCTGACCTAGGTTCAAGGCCCGTCGGTGGCAGGATTTTCGACACTGGCATGTCAGCTAGGTCGAATTCACAGAATTCACTCGCTAATTCTACAGGTCGGATGTTTTCCGTGGTTTCTCCGATCAGCACCAGGCGAATGCCAGAACTGTACCGCAATAAACTGGCCACGGACCACGCGCGATCTTTCCCACCTCTTCATTGTCCTATCCTCACCCCTTACACTTTTTTTTTTTAATTTATTGTCTACCTGTTCAACATACATGTTTTTCAGGGTTGTGAATACAA
>BOPP01000243.1:1028870-1080635 GCA_017312745.1 Gryllus bimaculatus
TTCCATTCGATTCCATTCCATTCGATTCCATTCCATTCGATTCCATTCCATTCGATTCGATTCCATTCCATTCGATTCCATTCCATTCCATTCCATTCCATTTCACTCCATTTCACTCCACGCCACTCTACGCCACTCCTCTCCACTCCATTCAATTCAGTTCAATTCAATTCAATTCGTCTCAACAGGGAGGGGGAGGCATTTAAAGGCACCGAAAGATCCGACACATACGCGTCAAGTTATTTTTATCTACTATGTTGATATACAGAGGACAATGTACGAAGTTGACGTCAGTTTTATAGGAAGTGTTAATACAAAACAAGTATTCTAACATTTAATGTTTTTTTAATTTCTAAACCAGCCGGTTACATTTTACAGGGTGAGTAACGTTCTGTCAAACAATTTTTACAATATTAACATAATAATATTATGTTAAATACGGTTGCGTAAGCTTCCGCGACCGGAGTTGTCTAGGCTATTCGGGAAAAGCCGCGTCACTGACATGATGACTAACGTTTCGGCCAGCGTATTGTGGCCTTCTTCAGAGCGTACTGCAGCCAGATGGGTAGCGAGGTCGCCGTATGTGGAGGAGAAGGGAGGGCGGGGATTATGTTAAATACATTAATTTGTAACTAAAACTTTTACTAAAAGAATAAAATATTGTACAAAGTATCCGAAGTACTTTTATAATTCTCACTTGATTCTCAAACTAGTATTTACTGATTACGAAATAAGAATCGTAAGTCATAGTATTACAATATGGCTAGAGAACAAACTAGCCCTTTAGTACGAGTTTGATAACTAACTGAATATTGTAATTTTAGGTATGTTTTTGGAATTTGGGTCGATTGTCCACCTTGACCAGCCAGTTAATGGTGTCCCACGTGCCTGGACCGAGTTTAATTTCCACGCTTGGGGGGTAAGAGAGAGAGAGAGACACAGAGAGAGAGAGAGAGGAAGAGACAGAGAGAGAAATAGAGAGAGATAGAGAAGATAGATACATAGAGAGAGATAGAAATAGATAGATTGAGAGAGAGAGAGAGAGAAAGAGAGAGACGGGGTGAGGGACAGCGAGACAGAGAGAGACAGAGAGAGAAAAAGAGAGAGAAAGAAAGAGAGAGATAAAGATAGAGAGAGATTGAGAGAGATAGAGAGAGAAAGATTGAGAGAGATATAGATTAAGAGAGGAAGAGAGATATTGAGAGAGATAGACAAGATCGAGAGAGATAGAGAGAGAGGTTGAGAGAGAGAGGGGGAGAGAGAGGTAGAGAGATTGAGATAGAGATGTGGCTACAACGACGCATTCCCTGTACCGTAACTAAAGCAAACTCGGCCTTCTTGAGCCTTCCCTTCGCCACACTTTTATAGAATTGCCTTGACTGAAAATCGAAACCGCGATCGCATCTCAGGAAGCTAGTTCGCTGCCCAAGAACCTCCTAAGGGCGAGTATTGTATTGCAAAACAAGAATCGTACTATACTCCATTCTCTTAATAAAAATTCCAAAGTACTTTAATTTATTGGTGAAATCATAATAAATGGTTTTTCTTTTGAATTTCCATGTGTGGTTTTCCTTTAGAGAAAGTTGCTTTTAGAGGTTTCCCGTAGAACGCCATCAACCTTCATATTACCCTTTAACTAGAAAAGACGTAAAAAATTTGTCGGAACAATGTGAAATTCAAAAATACATTTCTTAATCCAGTATACATAAAAAACTGTCGTGTAAATTATTACAAGACAACACATAGAACGATAATAGTATAAGTAAAATAAGTACTTAAATATTTGTCTATTCATTTTGGTAAAGGTGTCAGACTGATGCTGATAGTAGGCAATGTTTTTTTTTCTTAAAACGATTGTTTAAAATCTGTCAATACATGTGAACAATAAGAAAATTTGTTGACTTAGTTTAACCATGATTGGAGGCTAGTCATTGTAGGAAAGTCAATATTAGATTTGTAGTCAATATGTGGTATTTTTGAGTATTACTACACTGATGCTGCTAGTGGTTAATTAGGGGCCAGCAGTGCCAAAATGCTGATAAACCAAACCACATAAAAAGGTTTTCCGAAGCGTAGCAAATACACCGCATAGAAATCAAACAAAATACTCTCGCATAATACTGCAATAAATTATAGTTATTATAGAAACAAGTTTGATAAAGTCATATGCCTCGTGTTGCAAAAACGATAAGGGTTTAGTTGTGATGGTATATGAAACATGTAGCTTGTAGGTTTCAATGTTTTATCTACGACAGCTCCAGTGCCGTTTTTATTTAATTTTATAATAGATTAATCACCATCTAGACATTGAATGTTATTTGATTCGATAATACTGATTGCCGTTTCATTGATTCGGCGTTAGCTCGAAGCAGTGTATATTAAGGAAACGAGAGGATAAAAATGGGTATAATTGGTCGAGTGGTATGTTCGAGAAAACTAGGACGATGGGAGTGAGTTTCCTTATTTTCCACGAGTGCAAATACCCCTTTATCTACGTGCTACGTCGAATACTTTTTCGTTCCCACTTAAGAATGTTTTAAATTTTGAGAAATTCAAGCAAATGTTTTTCATTCGAGACATACAGTTGATGACGTATTGCATCGGACAAAGCCCTATTTTGCTGGGATTTGCATTGTGTACTTATGATCACCATTCTTATTTAAAGGATAAGCAATGATTGTAAATGCGTAAAATTGAACACTTACGGATGACATTTTAGATGAAGATAGTACTTCTTACGAAAAGTAAAGATACAAGAATACATATATAAATGTCGGAAAGTTAAAAACGCATTAAAAAATTAGACAAAAATAATCACTTCTGACTGAGACGTTTGGCTGGCGTACAATTTAGAACGGGTAAATACAACTGAACTTTACATTTTTTACATTTGAAACATGCTGAGACCAATGTCTTTCATGTAAATCATTTAATTTCTTCTCTTTAAATATTTTTTGTTGTTCCATTAGTCAGATAGTATCAAAGTAACGTTTAGTTCCTTAATTTTGTTTTAATCATTCATTGTTTGTATGTAGTTAATTAGGTACGTAATCTGTGATGTACATTTTTGTTCCTGTTTCACGGCCGACAGGAAATACATTGGTCATATATGTTACGAAAGTGACATAATTAAACAATTTTGATTAATTTTCTAAATTCTAATGGGTAGTTCTGGAGTTTTAATTTCACTATGGTGTTTTAATGACACGCGTGCAATTAATTTAATGACAATCAACATTTTTTTCATGTAATCAATAAGTATTTTTGACTTACTACACGAAAAAAACGTTAAGTTAACGTACTCATTTAATAAGTGTAGGTATCATCAAAATTTTTCGTTTCAAACATTGAACTTTAAAGAAATAAATTATAGTAAGTATTTGCAGTTACGTTTAAAAATATATTAATTTTCTTTTATATTTCTGGCTAAAAAACCGTGTTATGATTCCACAAAAGTCAATTCGTTTCATTAAAACGATCATAAAAGCACGCGAATGGGCTCAATATTCAACTGTTGGCTAACCGTCGCATCATAGAAAAAATATTTTAACAAAACAGTCTTCTCGAATACTACAGTAACGAAGTATAGTATTAGACGCGCACGTTTTTTTGATATTCCACAACAGGGGGTACGGGGAGAGTTGTTGACTCTGGCTACGTCACGGCATAAAAGGGCGTACCGACTGTGGGCAGGATCTAAACTTTGCCAAAGCATGCCACGAAAAATGCTACGATTGGTTTGAAAGTAGGAAGTAGTTGATGCCAGCATTGTAAATCAGTACGTGCCGTTACGAGCCGAACCTACGTATCTGAACGTGCCGTGCTATTCGCCAATGGGTGAGGACTAGGGAGGTCGTGTATCAAGAAAACTTGTGCGAGTAATACAAGGGTGCACAGCACGATACAAGCGTGTACGGACGTCATTAGCGACTACATAAATTTACATAACATTAGCATGAGTTATGAAAGTAGTGCCTAACAAAAATATTCAAAAACACGTACACCTTATAGGATACAAACATATAACTTTGTTTAAAACAAATTTCATTATTTTACTTATACTATTATCGCTTTATGTGTTTTCTTGTAACAATTTACACGACAGTTTTTTATGCATCCTGGATTAAATAATCTACTTTGAATTTATTCCGACAAATCTTTTACCTCTTTACTAGTTAAAGGGAAATATGAGGGTTGATGGCGTTCTCCGGTAAAACTCTAATAGTAACTTTATCTAAAGAAAACCACACATGGAAGTTCAAAACAAAAATCATTTAGTATAATTTCACAAATAAATGAAAACATCACGATAAGAGAAACTCAGCAATAATTAAGAAACTCATTTACTAATCACTAACCTAAACTATTTGATTTAAATAAAAAGTTAATTCTCTAAATCTAACGACAAACGTTTTGTACAACATAATATTTTCCATTTACAATTTTCTCAATGAATATCAGTGGTCAGTTAATGCGTGTGTGCATATTCGAACAATTAAAAATGTTATTTGACCTTCGTACTCACAGAACTTATCTTGAATAATCGAAGTCGTAATATATTTCTTCTTTGTACTATTAAATTACCTCGAATTTTTCTAATAATTATTCATCAAACCACTCAATCTCCTTTCCAAACGTTGTTATAATACGCGTCCATAACTTGGCCTGCGAAAATTTCTTTTCTGTGTGATCGGAGCTCTCATCACTGGTGAGCATCATAGTCTAATAAATGGGTTCGCGACATCCCATTAATTTTCTTCATCCGCTGCGACATTAGAGCTCCAAGTTCTAGCAAGCAATATTCCTGAAAATGCTGAACTGCAGAAACAATACGAAAAAATGTCTTTCTTCGGTTCAAGATCAAGAGAGATAAGTTAACAAAAATGTCAGATTTCACAGTGGATGTTCCCACAGTTAAATGTTGTAAAGAGACAAAATAGTAATTTTAAAAAAACATTTGTTTCTTAAAACAGATATTTTAACCTTCGACTGTCGCGACTGTTCTGTTGGACTGTGGTGTGCATGGTAAGCGAGTGGCTTATTTTAAGAATTGTTTTATTTACTCTACCTATCAATGCAGTTGACACCATGAAAACCTTCAGGGTATCCACTGACGTATGTCTGACATGACATCCTGCGTATCTGTCTTCTCCATCAAGCTTTCGCTTGTTATTACCGGTTGCCCCGCAAACAATGCTTCCGTAATGTCCATACACATTCTTCACGATTTCACATATTTTATAAATAAAATTATTCCTTTTATTTATCACACATTGTGCTGCCACAATATTACATTTCCAACATATGGGCTCGCTCCTGTTTTATGTTTCCTTTCCACTTCGAATATCGCGTACAATGACACACAACGCAAGATCAGCCGTGCATGAACCACATGAAATGAATTCTAGGGGACCTTTGTTTGTGAAGGACTGTGAGTATGTATCCCTGCTGAAGGTAAATGACAAATAACACTAATTCTGCTTCATCATTGTGAGATAAACATAGTCAACCGTCACGCGTGGTAACGCGGGGGGTCTAACGGTTTTATAGCGTATGAGACCCTTACATCCATGTTCGCAGGTTCAAAACGCGAACAAACGGCAAAAAATTCCTTTCTACGTCCTTCTTTGGAGATGTAGTAAAGCCGGCTGTCCCATGTTATAGATTTACTTCGTGTAAAATATCTTCAAACCTAAAAGAATCCTCTGGGTAAAAATTCTAACCGAACGTTTCGTCGCTTAAGTGATACCACAGTACGTATTTATACAGTAGCGCTGCTCCGTGCTTTATACCCTATGACAACGTGTTGTTTAGCAACTCTAGCGATCCACACGATAATGAAGGAGTACTACGCCACCTTACAATTCTCAATACTGTATCGTTCTGCTAAATCTAAGTATGCATCGTATACATAAAGCAAGATGGTTAGTAGAACTTGTGAACAATTTTTTAAGGAACAAAATTATTTAAATATAATGAATGTTCATTGAGAGCGAATAGCGAAATTAAGAAGAAGATAAAGTATTTCTATACGGTTCATGGAAATATTTAAAAATTAAAGTAATCTAAGTAATAAATAAGGGTACCCAGGATGTAATAACATTTCTGTTTCGGGGCAATAACAATTTGACGTCCTTTCTTTCGAGGTCTATAGAAAAAGTAAAGAAACAACATAACTCAGGATTCTTTTATTCATTATTTTTGTATTTAATTGCAGAACAGTGCGCTTCTTTCGACACACGCATTCTTATTAACGCATTGTTAACTGGAAACCTATAAAATTTCTTATAAATTTATAAAAATGTTGCATATCAAATATGTCCCGTACATATCAAGTGTAAGGTTAAAACATTGGTTCCATGGCATTTTACGTGTTATTTAATGGCTTGCCCTTGAAATTCTAGAAATATCACACCACGAAGTCAAGATATAATACGAATATTCTTTTAAGTTTTAACCAGCTTTTAATAAATGGAATTTCACAAAGAAATTCGTATACATCACTAGCATCTTTCCGTAGTTTTACTTGACCACCACCAGGATCGCTAGCTGTATGTGCGCGCATCCCTAACTTGCCAAAAAACGAGCTGAGCTTCCCTACTGTATAAATACGTGTACTGTGGTAATACCTTATTTCACTGTTAGATGACGTGGCCAAATTTGCGTGGTCAGCCGAAAAAACAGGCCCGACGGTTTGAGCCCTCGTTCGTAAAATAAGTCATCATTGACATAAATTATATTGAATTGAATCCTTTACATCTGAAGCTGAAACAATAGGGTCTTTTTAGAATAAAAAAGAAAACAATTAAAATCGATGCACAAGTTTAAGTGTACAGTAATCGTACAAGTGGATAAAAAGGTTTACATTACAAGTGGGTTTTGTAGCCTTTTTGTGATCATCAGTTGTTTTTTAACGCGTGCTTTAGAGGGAGTGTCTGCGCGTTTGACTCACAGCAATAATCCCTAGCATCGCAACAATAATCCTACCCTACAACCAGTCGAAAACGCTGTACCTTTATCTCCAGAGCTGCGTGCGTTTTCGATGCAGACGTCTTGTCAGAGAGATTTCTCAACTCACAGCACACGAAGTAAAGGGAAGGAAATGTCTGTGCGTTGAAGCAAGAAGCAATTCAATTCTCCTCAAATGAATTTCCTGAATATGCTAATTAGAAGACCTGCTACTAAAGTGTGGGTTGAGAAAATAGCGATGCATTGAGATCAAACGTTCCTTGAAACCTCTGCTAGTTTTCAATTCAGCCACAGTGTGACAAAAATACATCAACTGGCAGTACCACAACATTCTCGTATGTATTTTTCAATTAATTTTTCAATATTTGTATTACATATATTTTTAATTGGGAACATCGCGATAAGTAGATTAACTAGTAGTGATACATCATTCTCATATTACGTATTTTCGTCATGAACATTTTATATTAAATACTTGCAGTACACTCTTGAATTGTTCCAAAGAATATTATTAAGAAAAGTCTGGGTCTGATGAAGTATACCGAACTTCGAAAAGGAAAAAAGTATTAATTCTGTATCAACAAGCTTCAAAATATTACGTGTGTTTGTAATTTTTTAAATTAACAACAATTACATTATTATTTTTAAAATTTTTATAATAACAACTTAAATGATAACAATAACAATTAAGTTATTAAAATCAGTCAGAGACAATACAATATTAAATATTTGAAAACTGTTACCTCTTTTAGTGTAATCCTAGTTTGTAAGCAAATTTATAAGAAAATTATTGTTCGTTTGTAGACGTCTTACAAAATGTAATCACGTTTTATGATATTCGTATTTTATTATCTTGTTAAAATGCTCAACGCAACTCGTCATACTAGCGACAATTCTCCACTTTCGTATTGGGATAAAATATCTCACGATACTTCTGAGTTAAATAACCTTTAATGCTACTGAATGAGGTTCGCGACCTAACTTTGCCAGGATTTACGACCCTGACTAAGCAGCTAGATCAAATTCAGCTGTCTGAAGGAAAATTCCAGCGGTCGGCCTCTCTGGTCTGGAGTTTTCCGTGTTTTTTGTCCGATTAAAGTCAGGCGAATGCCGGAGCAGTTCCCTAACAAAACGGGGCACAGTCCCCACGCGAACTTTTCTTCCTTTTCCTTGCCCTATCCTCTCCCCTTACACTAGCATGCACCACAGTCCACACATGGCGGGAGACCGGTGGGGAGCTTAGAGCTCTTCCCGGCTGTGATGGTTAAGATCAACACCATGCGAATGCCGGAGCAGTACCCTAACAAACGGGACACGGACCGCGCGCGATCTTTCCTTCCCAATCCTTGTCCTATCCTCGCCCCTTACACTAGCATGCACCACACTCCACACATGGCGTGAGACCGGTGGGGAGCTTAGAGTTCTTCCCGGCTGTGATGGCTAAGATCAACACCATGCGAATGTCGGAGCAGTTCCCTAACAAACGGGCCACGGTCCACACGCGAACTTTTCTTCCTTTTTCTTGTGCTCTCATCACACCTTACTTAAACACACTTACACTTACACTTACACTTACATGCACAACACTACCACACTTGCCGAAAGACCAGTCGGAAGCTTAGAGCTCGTCCCGGCTGGGGCTGGTGGGAGATATCTGGATGGGGAAAATCGCGCAAGCTGACGTGTAGCTCGGCGCCAGATCTCAGAATCCAGAAGAGAAGAACACCACTTATCGTGATAAAAAACCATACACCCCACTTACGAGACTAACGACCATAACTGTTGACGCTCCGGGAAACACAAAATAACTATTACGTAAGTACCATCTGCGGACGGTTTTTTCTGAATTTATCTCACAATTTTGACCATATTCGGCAACGTTTCCTCCCACTGTCCGGTTACGTGAATACGCGGCCATCGGGATATTATCCGGCGCCCTCGGTAGGTCGAGATTTCCTGAGGCGTTGCCATGGCGACGCGACGCCTTTGCGGCCGTTGTCAGTATCGACATGCGCCGACCAGTGATGGAAACACAGAACGTGCGGCATTGCGCAAGAAGATATGGCATGGAAAGGGAGATCCTATGACGTCATTTGTTTCGGAGTCGGCGCGAAATTTAAACATCGCCGGTGTAGCAAACGGACTTTCTGCTGGGGCAGGGCGACTACAATGTTTTAATTTGCCGCGAATTTGTGAGACTAGATTGCATGTAATATAGGGCGGGAAGTTAAAACAATTGTGTGATTATCATTAACGACCATCCAGTTGTAACCATCATTATATTTTACACCAACAATACATTATTACATTTTTAAAAGTAATGGAAATGGCGGCTTACCGAAAATTTGCTTATTTTAGGGTTTTTACTCGGTTACTGACATTAAAGAAATGTAATTGGCATGATTTATAGAACTAAAAGTGTGAGATAAATTGCACTGATAAAGAAATCTCTGGCTCCTAGGAATGTTGAAAAATAAATTTGAACTGTTAAAACTTTCAAAATTTCAGAGGTTTTGTCGAACATAAGGTCTGCACCATACTAATAAATGCATTTTCTTCTATTCCAGCAAAAAAAAAAGAAATTGTGAACCTCTTTTCCAAAAAAATGATAATATCACAGAGACGTCTTGTGTCTTGTGACGATGGCAATGCTGGGGAAAAGACGATAATGATCACAATGAACTGGTAAAGACGATAATGCTTATGATGGAGGGATGATGATAGCGGAAAAGTTAGTGACTATTATGGTGAAGTGAAGGTGGTGAAGATTAGAATGGTTATGACTGCATGGCAATGAAATATGTGTTGTTTGAACAATGGTTATATTATTGAGATGAAAATAGTCTGGTAATGGCGATGGTGATCATACTGAAACGGTAAAGATGATAAAGATTATGTGAAGTGATAATTATGATTAAGTTAATGACTATTATGGTGAAGTACTGAAAAGTTTGGTAATGATGTAAGAAAACATCTTTCATGGCAATGAAAGATGTTTTCTCTTCGAACACTAACAGGGAGTACTTCGATACTTGAAACATCCTTTCCGTGTTATGGAGAAAATCAGTGTCAGGAAGTAACTCTGTAGTATATTTGTGAAGTGATAGCGTCTGGCGTGTGCGTGGAGATTGGCGGTATAGTTATTGGTTCGAGAAGGCGAAAGTTCCAATATACAACACATTCGTTTCACAGCCAGTTTCGTGGAATAGAAGTTTTTATTGCGTATATGATCGACGCGACGGGACATATGGGTAGAAAAGTTGAGAGAAGAACTACCTATAAGATCGATTGAATGAAGGGAAGTGATTTTTTGAAGACCCCAGTAAACGCGATGCAGAACAATATTGGTTCATTCTTCGATTCATTTTAATTCATCTAATTTAAGGGTTATTTCTCTTATTTAAGGGCTATTTACAATTAAATGAAATAAATTCTATTTTCAAAAATTGTATATAAAAATAACATGTGCAGTTATCTCCATTTGTGTACAATTTTCATTAAATTCATGTCCATCTTATGAAGGAAAACATTTACTTCTGAACCGTGAAATCTACAGCGCCTCAAATGTCACATTGAATTTTTGTTTATTTTTTAGAACGACTGGGAATCAACAGCTATTGAAATATTGCTTGTTTTTAAATGAAATATCAGATGGTACATTAACAATTAATGGTATTTAGATGACTTAATTGTATTTTTCTGATTAATAATATCTGTAAAGAAAATATCCTCAAATCAAGGTACTGAACAACGTACAGATGATTAAAATTCTTAGAAGGGCGTGAAGTTGTTACACTCTGAAATCATCTGAAAAACATAACTTCACAAAGAAAAAAAAAGGATTTCCTCTTGGTAGCGTAACGTTACGTTGTAAAATCGTAGTTTATGAAAGAAAGGCGCGAATCACCACGCGTACAGTATTATTACCGCACGTAACACTATTGTTTGTAAATAATAAACAAAGACGTAAAGACGAAACAAAACATCGGACAAGAAAAGAAAGTTAATCACGAAACATCGATGTTAAAAAACATCGGTGTTAATACATCACTGTTAAAAAACATCGGCGTTAATGCATCTATGTTAAAAACATCGACGTTAATACATGGATGTAAAGAAACATCGGCGTTAATACACTGATGTTCAAAAACATCGGCGTTAATACATCGCTGTTAAAAACAACGACGTTAATGCATGGATGTAAAGATAAAATCGGCGTTAATACGTCAATGTTAATAAACATCGGCGTTAATATATCGAATTTAAAAACATCGCGTTAATAGTTCGATGTTTTAAAAACATCGCGTTAATAATTCGATGTTAAAAAATTCAGCATTAATACGTCGATGTTAAGAACATCGGCGTTAATACATCGATATTAAAAAAACATCGGCACTACGCATGTATCAAACATCGATGCTTCTCCAAAAACGTCGATGTTTCGCAAATATCGCACCCTTAGTGCGAAGCGGCGAGGGTGTCCAGACCTACTTGCTTCTCGCGGACGAAGAGCAGGATGACGATGAGGTTTAACGAGAAGCCGAAGAAGCCGATGAGGGCGAGGACGGCGGCGGCGGCGGCGTACGCCCACGGCGCCATGGGCAGCTGCGCGTCGTCCCCCTCCGCCTCCATCGCCCCCTCCGCCCCCTTCGCCACGTCCTTCTGCAACACACACACACGCACACACACGAGGTCACTAGTGATGGTTGAATGTAGCGCTTCATATCAATTTTGTGAAAAAAAAAACTGGACACATTCTTTTGAACAATTTGATGTTCCAGGGGCTTAATGTAAAGTACCCCCCAAAATTAAAATATTAGTTTCAAATTCAAGAGGCCGTGACATATGCCAGATCGATCTGGGAATATCAATTTTGGAGAAAATCGGCCGAACTGTTTTAGCGCTAGCGTGGTTTACAGGTCAGAAAGACAGACGGATAGACGGACAGATCGACAGACGGACAGACGGACAGACGGACAGACGGACAGACGGACAGACGGACAGACGGACAGACGGTCAGGCGGACAGACGAACAGGCGGACAGACGAACAGGCGGACAGACGAACAGGCGGACAGACAGACAGACGGATAGACGGACAAACGGGCAGACGGACAGGCGGACAGACGGACAGCCGGACAGACGGACAGCCGGACAGTCGACAAACGACAGCCGGACAGAAATTTTACCGTCAATCGATTTTTCGGAGTCTAGAACAAAACAAAACATGGATTTAGACCGCACAATGTATTAGAGGAAGTAGTCTATACAAAAAGTCTATTCGACAAAATTTAACCGACATCAATATTACAAAAAGTAGTATACGAATAGCTTCAAAATTTTTACAGGCCCTTCTTTAGGGTTGCTACAGAGACCTGGCAAACTTTGGAATATATTAATAAAACAAAAATGCGAAAAGTAAATTGCTCCTTGCTATCATTTATTATTAATTTAACTAATGCTAACAGGAGTGATGGTATATATTCTGGGGCTCAAGAAAACCTGAGTGTATAATACCAGATAGTTTCCCGTACAGGCCGTAAGATAATTTTTTTAAATAATTTATAAACATTTAAAATAATTACATTAAAAATAACAATCTTAAACACCGTTTATATGAAATTTATTTTTTTCCTATTTGACAGGATTTGGATATGAAGAAAGACCGGCAATGCCAGGTAATTTGCTAGTTTACTATAAATAGGAAGATTACTATAAATACGATTTATCCATATTTTCAGTACCAGAGTAAGGCAATTAGAGCTTATTGTCAAAAATTCGCCGTTTTTCTCGAAGCGTTACAATACTTTCTCTATATTGCGTAAGCAACATCGAGAAAGTAAAAAAAAAAATTGAAAAAGACTAACATTATGGAACTTTGCAATTAGCATTTGTTGAAAAAAATTACTAATAGAAGACTCCTAGAGATCAAATTATATTGATGTTTTGTTGGTCTTCCCATTAAAATCAGAAAATAAGGGAGACACTTAATATTTCACCATATGTGAATTTAAACAAAATATAAAAGCGTAAGAAGAAATACGTGTGTCATAATCGTAGGGCCTTCCTCTCTTTCCCGTGTCTTCTGTAGAGTGAACTGAGGAAGCTGAGATCCTTTGAAATGATCCTGAGCGCTGACGCTTTTAGGATAAGTTTTTTTAAATTGTTCTTATTATTTTTTTAGTTGTTTGTCAGTTAAACCATTATTATAAACACGGCCATTCTCAAATTAAAAGTTCTCAAACGTCGTAAAGTTTTCGATGTCGCATCTCTAGTTTGCCAACACAAAGAAAACCAGAAAATGTAATGTACGTATTTTATTGCGAATTGAAAACCTTCAGGAATATACTGCTCTGACCGTCAAACATACAATTTCTCATTTTTTCAAACATTTCGCATTTTTAGCAATTGTTAAAACTTAAATTGTACAGTGAACTGTACTACACTGATTACAGGATGTATTTAAACTAATTGTAATTGTCGCTGAATATCGTTTTTAAGTTTTACACACGTTAAAGAATATTTTATTTTAGAAATTCTTCACTCAACAACTACATATCTTCAATTTTACTAGAATTGTTTATATTTCGCTCTAACTTAAATGAAAATCTCAATACCTATTCAAACAAAGCGATTTAATTTATAAATATGGGTAGTATCATTATTGACATTTAAAAATTATATTTTATAACTTCATTCCAAGGTAAAGACAGGTTTTGCATGTTAGTAATACACGTGTAACTAAGATCATTTATCTTCATAAACGTGTGCGATCTCTCTAGAAAGTAAGGCAAATCTTGAAATCACTTTCATACTCTAGCCCCCTTACTCCAGATTTCAAAGTCATTTCATCAGAAAGACGTAATAAATATTCCAATTACAATGCAAAATGGCGACGTGAAAAAGGATGAATTCCAGATCAGATCTACAAGAGCGAAGCGACAAATACAAATTGGTTCCGCATGTCCCTCTAGATCCACTTTCAAGAATCTGAATCTTCTCTAAAGGAGTCGAGCAGGTGCCTTTGATCATCTGAAAATTCTTTTTGAAATCAAATACTGATCCGCTTGCGTGAGTAGACACAAAAAGCAAGCCAAACGTCCCTTGGAAACGTTCTCTTCACGTGCTAACCAAAGCCAGGAGGTTCGAATTTCACAGAGGTTACACAAATTTGCATGATAGATGTTGCATTTCATCCGATGCTTAAAATACCGGTTTCCCCTCTGTATACTACAGTGCTACCATTTTATAATTGTGCCAATCGCGACGGACTGAGAGAGAATTTTTGCCTAGATTCACAGGGGAATGGAGACTTCGAAGTCGGCAAAATCGTACAAAAAGAAGCGGTTGGCATTCGGACTGGAGAGTTTAAATCGCGTTCACATCGTAGTCGATGCTGAAACTTCTCTCTGTTCTGATTCATTCCGTAGTTCTCACCAACTTCACATTTCTATGTGGAGGTATGTGTCGTGTCGTCCTATGTGGAGGTGTGTGGAGGAAACGTCCTAAAAATATGTAAAAGTTTTCCAAAAATTTATGACATAAGTTGTGACATACCTTGGTTTCACGTTTGTAAAACAGACTACGTAAAAAATATTTAATATCCGTGACATAATACTATCACATTTTATTTTATTATTTCTAGATGTTTTGAAAAAAAAACCAATTAGGATGGAAACGATTAAAGTTAATAGATTATTTAAAACAATATGTTATAATGTCTGTTTCACAAAACAATTGTCGGAATACTTTTTATATTCACAAGATAATAGGCAGTTAAAATATTCCATAAACATTTGCAAACAAACGTCTGCGGAAATCTTCACGTTGATCTGCTCTTTACATATGAGTAACACACAGACAACTTTTTTTGTAGTGAACTTGGAGCAAACAGAGTACTAACTAGACTGAAAAATAATCTCTGACGCAGAGAGATGCATTAAAATTCTTATCTCCAGTTTGACACCCCGGAAGGTGATCGAGTCCTAGCTATCATGTCCATACTACCGCACATGTTGATTCTACTTCACATGCCGATACTACTTCACACGAATGTAGACCAACCGGGAGCTTAGAGTTTCTGCCGGCTGGGGCGGTGGCCCGCGGGTAGGATGGTACCTGGTTAGAGCAAACCTCGCAAGCCGAATTGAAAGTCGGCACCGGATCTCGCCATCGAGCAGGGGAAGATCACCGCCACCTTCTGAGATAAAACATGCACTACATTTACCACAGCTAATGACCCTAGTAGTTGAAGTGCCCGGAAGCAATGAATCAATCGGAAGATGAGCGTCTCTTTTCCTAGCAATGTTTGATCAGTGTCTCATAACGTATCTTCTTCGTAGCACACCGTGTAATGGTTACACTATTTGCTGGTACACTAAGGAGAGATGACAGTTTTGAATGATTTATAAGACGTATTCGATACACAAAGCCTCGTGACTAGCGGTTGGTCAGCGTGCTCGCTTTTCACTACGTGGCGCCGGGTTTGATTTCCGTTGAGGCAAGATTATAGTGTGAGTTTCCTTTGCAATGTTCCAGTATATGTTGCTGTGTGACGATGAGAAAATTAACTTCTCAGGTTGAGAAGACCGGAATACGGCTTGGGGATGTCTACGTGCTAACCCCCTTAACCTATGGCCGTGAGGGAGGGTCGTCGCCTGCAAGGCTGAGCCCGTTCATGGGCTATCGCGCCTAGTAGATAGATAGATAGATAGATAGATTTATTAAAGTTCGCTTTGAGCTAATGCTTGGTGGCAAGCATGATAACAATTAGAATTAGAATTACTAAACATTTTCAACATTAACAATTGGGTTTACTATTAGAATTAGGGGTCTATATCATAGTTCCAATTTATTTCTAGCTAACTCTAATAATACATACATACATTCGATACAAAACCCATACGTTCAATTCAATTATGCCCTATTTTACGTGGCTTGTATCAGACCAGCCGGACCACGCAAACCGCTACACGCTTTTCGTCATCTAACACCGAGGAAATGTGTTTTTCGGACGACGAAACAAGCTCAGAGGCTTCTTTTGGGCATGCTTTTACACACAGTAAACCCAAAGTTAGAGTAAAATGTGAGTGGACGTCTGTTCTCTTCACTCAATAATAACTCAGATTCGAGTTTTAGTCGTAAAAAAGGGTAAAAAATAAAAAAATAAATTTACTGTAACTTGAGTGCTCTATTCATTTACCAAAAGATCATATTTTCGGATAAGAGCCAACTCTCCAGTTTTGCAACGAATGGTCGTCGCTTATTCGCCATTGCGGAGAAAAACTTTAAAATATACTAGAAGCCTCATGTAAAGTAACTTCAGAAATGAACGATTAAATTGGCATGGCATCGAAATTTGAATTCGGAAAATGTTATTGATGATTCAGGAATTAATTTCATCAAATCTTCATTAGACTCTAATAATCTGCAACAATAAATACGATAATCAATAACTAATTATGCGAAATGATTACTCAATACATCGCAACCAGATATCTCTCACCAGCGGGGCACCGCCCCAGTCGGGACAGGCTGTAAGCTCCCGACCGGTCACCCGGCATGTTTGGTAGTGTAGGGCATATAAGTGAAAGTGAATGAGGATGGAATAAGGCAGAGAAAGGAAAGATCGCACGCGATATGCACTTGCTTGTTAGGTTACTGCTTGGACATTCATCTACTATTGATTGGAGGAGCCACGAACAACTACCGATTAGAACAGCCGGTCATCAGAATTTTCTTCCCGACAGCGAGTGAATGTTAGTTAGCGCCATGTAGCTACCGTCACATATCTGCTTCAGTCGGAACTTTATTCCTAGAACATTTTAGTCAGCGATCGTGCAGAAACAGCGACAATGGTGACTCTTAACTAAACTCAGCAGGTGTGATACTGGAAGTTTCACGTGATTTACAAACAGGTGAGTGCCAATAAAAATGCCGAGGTTGAGCAATTTATTAATATTTATACTTTTATTTTTATGCACATTGTCCTTCTGCAGAATTAAAATAATTCGTAACCTTTTAAGAACAAGCTGCTACAAGTTTAGGCAGCGAGAGGCAGTTAACTGATAGAGCAAGAGACGTAGTATGATTTTATTTCCTGAGGAAGATGTATTTTAATCTATGGGTCTCGTAAGTGTAATGATCAATGCATCAGTAATAATTGAGAGTATATAATTTGTTAGTTAATACGCATGAGGAAATTTTCTTTCATAAAGATTTAAATTTCGCACGCTTATGTGCCAAGAAAAACGATACGAAATGGCTCTGAGAAGTCCTCTATGAAAGGTCCCTTTTCTTCCGTGTTGGAGTCTTTTCTTTCAAATATTGTGGCTCAGTGATTGATTGACTGATTGGTTAGTGATGCCGGGCGCGTCAACTGATAATGTCACTATTCCCGTAACTGTAGTACTTGTGTTTTCCTCGAGCGGTGGAGGTGATCTTCCCCACTGGCTGGTGAGATCCGGGGCTGACCTAACGTCGGCTAACGGGGTGTTCCACCAAAAGGTATCTCACATGAGTGGTGCACCGCCTCAGCTTGGACAAACTCTAACTTCCCGACCGGTATCCAGGCATACGAGATGGTAGTGTAATGTAGTGTAGGTAAGTGTAAGTGTGTGAACGTAAGGGGTGACGATAGGACAAGAAAGATGAGAAAAAGATGGAGCACGGTTTGTTGCCCATTTTTTAGGGAACCCTTTCGGTATTCTTCTGGTGTCGATCGGAGAAAACACGGAAATCTACTCATCAGAACAGCCGGCCTCTAGAATTCTACACCAGACCGAAACTGAAATCGACAAGCTAGTGTCGAAAATCCTGCCTTGGTCGGGACTCGAAACTAGGACTTCCCGGTCAGAGGCACTGCAGTGACGTCGGATGATGCTCTGAGCCACATCTCCCGGTATATTACATCTAAACGTGTCACTGAGTTTCTCTCTTCACCTTCATCGGCATGAGTCTTGCGTTTCATTGCAAGTGCCCCCTAAAGCCTTATCATACGTGTTGGACGTGAGTTTTCAACTTGCATACAGTTGCGTCGAGTTAACCGGCATGCAACATTTGCATGCACTTGCAAGTGTTCTATGCAAAATAGTACTTCGCCCATTTTGTGACACTATACATTAAAATGAATTCACGAACTACACTATTCTCAACAAAATTAATCTCTTAGGTGATAAAAATACAGAGTAACAGGAGATAATATGCATTTAAACAACTTCCCACGCTGGTTTATAATTTAAATTCCACATCTCGGGAATATGGAATTTGGAAAGTTTCCTGTAGTTGATCTTGAAGTGATCTCCTTGGATTTAATTGTTCGCTTGAGTGCTGGAGATACCATTAAGATGGTATATTTAATTAGGATTCTAAACTACAAACTAACTGTACGTGCGATGAGAATATCTTTCTTACGAATTTAATTTGGGACGCAGGTGGCAAACATTTTGGGATGAAAGTGCAACGAAAATAAATTATCTTTACGATTCCCAAATGGAGATATTGTGCTTTTAAATTGAAAGGCAAGAGACGCTTCCAACACATCAATGAACGCTCCACCCATCGAGAGAAAGCGTTAGACTTTTTTTGTTTTTCATGACACTACATGCCCTGATAATCTCATGACTTCACAATAACCTTAGTTACACTTATAATTAATATATTACACATACAATTAAAATTCAACATTCCCATTAACTAAACCTTATTAGTATGAAAATACAAAAATTCAATTATATAAATATTAATCAATGAAAACTCACAACAGGTTAGAAAAAGCTTCTCCTTAAATGAATTATCGACCTGCATATGTTTTTTCTCTACTTAATTAATTACTCTTATGGAATATTCTTTTTTTATGGAAACATTTAAATAATTACGTTCAAAAAGCACGTACTGGCCTCAGTAGCGTTATTGGATGCACATAGAAACAAAGTATTGGTGGTCACATTAATCTTCAACACTTCATCTGACGGCCGGACGAAACGGGAATTCTGTGCACGTTCAAAAGGCGCCGAGCACCCAGACGTCGCACCTGGCGCGGCACGCGGTCTAGACTTCACAACTGGAGAAGACAAATGGCGCCGAATGCGAGAGCAAGTATTGAGTGAATACTTCGTCAATAAGACAAGAATTTGACAGCGACAAACAAAACTTCGTCATTAATAGTCATCACTTCGACATCATTAGTCAATTTTTTGACATCGTTAGTAAACAGTTGGTCATCGTTAGTAAATAGTTGGTCATCGTTAGTAAACACTTTGACATCATTACTCAACACTTCAACATCAATAGCGAATATTTTGCTGTTAATAGTTAACTTTTGAATGGGTGAAAACCAGAACGATATAAGTGACATTTTAGAGAAACTGCCTCATTCTGAGAAATCTGTTTATTTAAGACAATTTCACTGTAAAGTCCTGTTTTTTTGTTTCATTATTAAAACCGCGTCATTTCAATTGTTAATTAGAACCACGAAAATACATTGCCACTGAAATATAGTCGAAAATAAACACATTTTTATCAGAATTTATAAAATGTCGCTTTTACCGTTTGAGTTTTTAGCCATTCGTTTCATCTAACGGTCGTAGCAAAAGATAAATTTCTGGCTACATCCAAACCAAACCGAAGTCGCATCTGTCGCAGCAAGGTCTTCCTTCGCGACTTGACTGAAATAGTGCCGAATTTGAGTCAACCCTTGAACAGCAGCAGTTTCATAAATATTCAACTCTTGGATATCAATAAGCAACTTCCCATGCAACGACAGGATCAACCGATAAATTTACGTTGACAACCGAACGCTACCGACGTCACATCTGGCGTAGCGTGCGGCCTTGAACTCACTGCGTGACTCGACAGAAATGGTGTCGAATAGGTGAGCGAGTATCGAGTGAAGACTTCAACATCAATAGTCAAAACTTCGACAGCGACAGACAAAACTTCGTCATTAAAAGTCATCTTTAGGACATTATTCAATATTTGGACATCGTTAGTCAACACTTGGACATCATTAGTCAACACTTGGACATCATTAGTGAACACTTGAACATCATTAGTAAACACTTGGACATCATTAGTCAACACTTGGACATCATTAGTCAACACTTGGACATCATTAGTCAACACTTGGACAACATTAGTCAACACTTGGGCAAATTATTCACCACATTAACAATAGCCAACCCTCCATCAATACCCAATATCTTACCATTAATACTTATCATTTCATCTAACGATCAGATCAAAAGATAAATTTCCGGTCACATCCAAACCAAACATAGTCGCATCTGCCGTAACTCTAGAGTCGATCTCATTCATTGATTCGAGAGAAACGGTGCCGAAATCGAGTCAACGCTTCAACATCAAGTCAACACTTCGACATCAAGGGCCAATTCATGCAACGACAGCGAGCGGATCAAATTTTTATTTCGTGCAGTTGGAAACGTTGCCGGTCAAGTACGGAGCCGAGCGCGGTATCCATTTCACAGCGCGACCCGACGAAGGCAACGCCACGCCGAATTCGATAGCAAGCTCCGACTGCAATGGTGCAATGAGAACGTTGTCGATACCTCTGCAGCATTGCTGATCGGGAGGTCGTAAAGTTCGATGTAGAATTTTCGACACTGGCTAGACAGCTAGGTGGAATTTAGCTGCCGTCTGGAGGAGAATTCTAGTAGTCGGTTGCTTTGAACCGTAGTTTTCTGTGGTTCTTCCGATCTATAGTAGACCAATGCAAGAGAAGAAGCCAACAAACGAGTCACGGACCGCGCGCGATCTTTCTTTCTCTTTCCTGCCCTCTCCTCGCTCTTACACACATACACACTCACACGCTCTACATTACCAAGCATCTCAGGATACCAGTCGGGAGCTTAATACTTCGATTTATTTTAAAGCGGCCGACGACATTTCGTCCTTGTGACAACATCTTCTTTATAAAATGAATCGTTTCAACAGTGGTAAGCACATTTTCGAGGCCTGTTGAGAAGGAAGTTGGCGAATGAATTAAAAATATTAATTTTATAAGGCAGGAGGTGTAACAATGACCCAATGCTATCGGCCAATACAGAAAAATCGAAGTAATAAGCTCCTCACTGGTATCCTGAGATGTTTGCTAATATAGAGCAAGTAAGTGTGTAGGTGTGTAAGGGCGAGGAGAGGGTAGGATGAGGAAGAAAAAAGTTGAAGTACAGAGCGTGTCCGAGTTGAGATGGTGCCACGCTATTGGGGATACCTGGAGGACGAAACTTTCGCATGTCAAACCATACATCGGTGGTGAATTGCACGCCTTCTGAGAAGGAATACCGCCACCGCCCGGTACATAAGATACACTACACTTACAGCACAGACGCCCACAGATGATATCGCGCCCGAAAAACCGAAATAATCCATCAATCAATCTAAAGTCCACGTCATTCGTCGCCTTGGAAATACCAATAAATCAATCCGACATAACATGAAATTTCACTAACAGAGCTAGCGGCCATCGCGAGCACGATAGCAAAACGTTCAGCCGCTGTCTGGAGAAGAATTCCAGCTACCTGCCGCTCTGATCGGTATATTCGGTTCCTCCAATCAACACCAGGCGATTCTTGGAGCAGTACCGTAATAAAGGGACCACGGACCGCGCGCGATCTTTCCTTCCTTTGCGGTTTCCCATCCTATCCCTTGACATGCATTCTTACTTACGTGCACTCCAGTATCGCTTATGACGGGAGCTTAGGGTTCTTTGCGGTTAGGGCGGCGCCGGTTAGAGATATCTCATTGGGGATAGATCTCACAATCCAGCAGTAGTGATCTCGGACCGAAGGATCGCGGGTTCGAGTCCCTTCTCGGGCACGATTGTATTTGTGTTTGTCCTTTCACCCCCTTATCACCATAACCTATAATCTCCACAGTTACCATGCAGTTCAATTCAATAATGGTCGCTAATGATCTAGATGTTGATGCGAACTTAAATTAAAAAAAAAAAGAAAATGTCGTAGGGATTTCGGACCGAAGGATCGCAGGTTGCAGTCCCGCCTCGGATATGGTTGTATTTCTGTACGTTGTTCACCCCCTACCGTCCCCTTATTATGTCATCTTCACAGTTACTACCCTTAAATACAATAGTGGTCCCTAATGATCTAGAAATTGATGCGACCGTCTCGGGAACGGCTGCAATTGTGTTCGTCTATTCACTCCCCCTAACATGTCATCTTCAAAGAAACCAAAACGTGAAATCCAACCCTAGCCACAATAACCCAGACATCGACCCAACCTTAAATAAAAAATAAAATAAAAAATAAAAAAAGGTAACACTTTCGTACTTACTCTGGAGGGCGCGTGTGTAGTCGGCTGTGTCGCGGCGCGGCGGAGACTGCTCGGGGGACCACGCGGATCGAGGAAGCGGGACACACGCGGGACGTCACTTCCTGTGCGCGGCGCCAGAATGCAAATGCGGGACAAGGCGTCGGCACATGGGCCCTGGCCGGTCGCGCTCGCGCGGGATATAGAACTCCGATCCGCGTGGGAAAACTTTAGGAGTCGTCCGTATATTACGTAATGCTAAAGAGGGGGGATGGCCGATATCGCTCAGGTCGAAATGTCGTGGCGATTTGGGATTGCGGGTTCGAATCCTGCCTCGGGCATGGATGTATTCGTGACCGTCCTTTGACTTGAATTGAATTGAATTAATGTCTTCTTTTACGTGGCGAGACTCGGGCCCGCTCTTCCGTCTGACTACGCAAATTTCGTTACGCTCCTTTTACCAACTAGCGGAGAAAGGAGGTGTTTCTTGGGCGAGAATCAGGCGATTTCAATTTAGCTCAGAGGCGTCATTTAGGCTTGAGGATCTTTTACATGCAAGTAAATGTACTAACATGGAACAGCCGGCTTTACTTACCCTCCGAAAGAAGGCGTACGAAGGATTTTTTGCCCTTAAAAATCCATGGGATCGGGTTTGAACCCGCCAACTTGGGTACAACAGTCCGGTACGCTAACCGTTACACCATCGCCGCGCCCAAACGCTTTAGAGGAGGGATAGCCGATATCGCTTAGATCGAAGTGTCGTGGCGATCTCGAATTGCGGGTTCGAATCCTGCCTCGGGCATGGATGTATTCGGAACCTTCCTTTCACCCTTCATCGTCATCCTATCACTTCATTAAAGAAGGATTAATAATTCCTTGCGAGAGGGGGGGTGTCGGTCCGGTTAGCCGAGATTGTTTAGGTAGAAGTGTCGAGGAGATCACGGATCGAAGGATCGCGGTTTCGAATCCTGCCTCGGACATAGATTAATCTGTGACTTTCCTTTCACCCATCATCATCATTCTATAACTTCAAGGAGGGCCATTAATAAGATATGCAGTTGGCTAATAAAAAAAGAGGGAGTGGTGGGTTGAAGCGGCGTTACGATGCGTTTAACAGGGGTAGTTGGGAATTAGTTCATTGTTTGGTAACTGATATTTATTTTGTTACCTTTCCCATCATTTGCTGAAATAATTCTTCTCTTGGGTATTGAACTAAAATATTACAATATTAACTAATTCATTTGTTTTAAAAATATTAATAAATTACAGTTATTAGATGTAAATTGTTAAAATATGTAGAAATATTTTTCAACAGTTTTTTATTGAACTTGAATGATTATGAAAAAATATATTCAAAACTGCTATGTAGTATATTCTAGAATCTATTTAGTTTGGTGCAGTACACTCTCGTTCATGCGTAATCCGTGACGGCGTGTGCGCGGCTTGTGAATAAACTTTTTTCGCCTAAGCGTTCTTTCTTCACACAGAACTTGCTCCAATCTTCTAATTAGGTGCAGTAAGCATCACTCAACTAATTTAAACTTTAATTTTCATCAAATTTACTATACAACACAAGTAAAATGAATACAAATTTTTTTTACTGTGCTATAATTTATTTTCACTTCTTGTATTTACACGGAGAGTGTTGTAGGAGTTACGTAATTATTTGAAAGGGGGAGAGCTCGCGTTACCGTTGCGTCACAGGGGTGAGAGGGCTCATTGAAAATAATCCAAATTTGCGATTCGTAATTTATGGATGGCTCCTAAGGCCTCATTCACAACACAAACTCAAATCGTAACGTAATGCTGTAAACTTAGCAGTAAAATTTACACGTAAGCTAGAGGTGCTAAAACAGCAAGTACTTTCTCGCCCGTATTTTCTTGCAAAATCACACAAAAAGTACTAATATTTTGCAAAATTTGTACCCGCCTGACCTCATCAATTTCGAATAAATTAAATGCAAAATTTAAAAATAGTTTCTTAAACTAGAAATAATCATTCCAAATTCCCAAAGAAATCCTGAAATACGAAATAAAAATGTTGCGATTGAAAATTCCAAAAAGTATTCTCAAATCTGAAAATATTAAACAAAATTTGAGAGAAAGAATAACTAACTTCGAATATAGAAGTAACTCAAAAATTCGAATATTGTATCAACCCACTCAAATTTTTAAGAGTAGTAAATTAAAATTCAGAGAATAACAGAAGACGCTAGAGACAATTCGAAACGCTACCGTCGGGTTACCTGGTCCACAGCTGATTCACAAGAGGCAAAAAAAAATCTATAAAGGTTTCGTGGGGCTGCGTGGAATCGCACGTGAGCAGCAAACGCAAGTGGGCGAGCTCTGCCCAGCGAGAGCGCTGGTCGCCCTCTGAATGCAGATGGCCGAGTTAGCCCCCGCGCCGGAGACACGTACGCCGCAAGCGACATAACTTCTGGTCCGCTTTTAGAGACGGCGACTGGCAAGCGCTCGTACCTGTTCTACTTAGAAGTAATGAGATACTGTTGATACGTCGCCATCTAAGAGACTTGACCACGTCGTAGTATCAATTACGTTAATCAACCGGTCGTAGATGTTGAATTTGTATATGAGAAAGAAACAAGGGATATGTGGTAGAAACCTGAGATGTGGAAAGAAAAAAAATGAGACAGACATACAGACATAATGAAACAGAAATGCCGGAATAGTGAGAGAAAAAATCGGAAAATATGAAAGAAAAGAGCTAATGGTAACAGCGAAAGACAAAGAGAGAGGGAGAGAGAAAGAAAGAAAGAAAGATAGACAGAGAGGGAGAGATAGATATCAGATGGCAAAAAGAGATGGACGTAGATGATGAGCAAAATAAAAGAGAGAGGTTACAAAAAGAGAGATAATACGTATCAGAGGGTAGAATGAGATGGATGTAGAGCAAGAAGAGTTATTGTATAACGGGAGGAAAATAAGTAATATTCCATAAACATGATCTATTGATCATATTGTTATTATTTCGTAGCAAATATCTTTCTAGGATTTTTACACTTATTTTCAGATCCGGTACTGCATACAATTAAAGGCAAATGGAAATTATCTTGATATGTGCAAAATTTATAAACAAGAAGAAGAATTAAATACAAGAGAGAGATTTCAGAAAGAGAAAGGGCGTCAGTAGGTTTAAAGAGGGGAACGCAGAGGAAGAAGAGTGAAATAACAACGGAGGTGACAGACTGAAAGAGAGAGAGCGAAAGTGGGAGAGAGAGGGAGAAAAAAGGGAGAGAGAGGAAGAGAGAGGAAGAAAGAGGGAGAGAGAGGAGGAGAGAGAGTGGGAGAGAGAGGAGAGAGAGGGAGAGAGAGGGAGAGAAGGAGAGAGGGAGAGACAGAGAAAGACAGAACACACAGACACGTTTAAATGACAGGAAAAATGAGAATCTGCGGACAGAAAGAGATGACGGTAGGCAAAACGAAGAAATAGCGAGAAATTCGGGAGACAAGTTGGTCACCCCTAAATTTTATCCTCGAGTGGTTCACAACGAGTTGTCTCCAGCACATCTGCTTCAAAGCATCTGCACCCTTCCCCCACAGCCCGAAGCCTGTCGAGAACATTCATACACAAGCAGAGTGGTTCATGCTGATGGGGTCAAATACTCGGCTTAATTAAGAGCCCGTTATGTGCGAATGGTGTTCACAGCTACTTTGCAACTTGCTTCAACCCCATTGAAATGCAAATGTGCTTCTAGGAGTCTTGCCTAGTTTCGTGTTAGGTATGATGAAGAAAGGTGGGTCAATTTCTTAATCGATACTAGTGCCTAAACCTGATGAGCGTGCTTATATTTCAATGATTGATTAATCGGTTCTTTCTGAGCGCGTTTACTGCTCAGGTCATTAGTCGCGTGAGTGTAATGCATGTTTTTAAAGCGGGATTGATTGATAACTGATTCCTAGCGCGTCAACTGCCAAGGTCATTAATCCGGTAAGTGCCATATAAGTTTTTATAGCGGAAAATGGCAGTGTTCTCCTGCTGGATGGAACAATCCATTACCTATCCGTCGGCTAGCGATGATTTTCGCTCAACAGATATCTCCCACAGACAGCGAACAACCGCCCCAACCGGGACAAGCTATAAGCTCCCGATTGGTGTCCTGGCATGTCGTGTATATGTGAAAGTGTATGTAAGTAAGGGGTGATGGTAGGACAAGGATCGGGAAGGAAAAATCGCGTGGTCATTGGATCGTTTATTAAGGTACTGTTCAGGCATTCGCCTGGTATTTATCGGAGAAAGTACAGAAAACTACCGACAAGAGAAGCCACCTGCAAAAAATCCCCTCCAGATAGCGACTGAACTCGACCTAGCAATCTCTCTATTCAGTGTCGAAAATCCTGCCACCGAGGAGACTCATCTGTCACAGGCACTGCAGTGATATCAATTGATGCTCTAAGCCGCATAAACCCATTCAAACCTGTAATGGAATTAATTATGTTTACGGTTGGGTGATTATGAACGTACGATATAAATGATGATTCAGCATTTGTGGAAAGAAAACCAATGAAAAACGGGGTAACTGTGAATAACCCCTTCAAATATCTATATTTCTGTACCGATCTTACCAGTAATTTTAGTTTTAAACTTAATATTTGTACTGTTAGATATAAGAAAGTCACCAACTCAACTGTCAGCCTGTGTAATGCTTTTCCAAATACTTTTACAAAACATCAATATTTAAAGCCCTTTAAAGAAGAATGTGAGAGAGATTTCCTTCTGCATAATCTGTTTCACAATAACACAAATATCACAAATAAATGTGGCTTGAAGGAAAATCTGCTTATCTAATGGGTGACATGAAAAATTAATCAATTCATTTCTTTCTGATTCCCTTCAGTTAAGCTCCGAATGTAATAATGCATTATCAGCGGAGTCTTTCACATCACACAGAGGAATTCTTTCGTATGAAGTATGGAAGTTACGTACAAATATTTTCAATACTTAATTATATTGTGCTGCAGATAATGGCGTAGAGTAATCCTTTCTTCTCTTTTTCTTCTTCCTCAGGTACAGGAACTTTCCGTTCCCTTCCGTCTCATTATTGGTCCATCCATCTTTGCGGACTTCCAATATGTTTTTCCTCCCTCGGTTTATACTTTGATATCTACATTGCTATTCGGGTATTTTCCATTCTTTCGACGTTGTTTCTGCAGGTTTTTCTGTATTTGTCAATGACTTTTCCGTTTAAATACTATGGTAGTTTAGAATTTCGTCACTCTCGATTCTGTCTCTCCTTATGGCGCCAATGCAACCTTCTTATTTTTGTATACTTCGACCAGATTTCACATCGATGTAGCCCAATTGGGACTACCAATGCTTTTTATTTCAGTAGTGTTTTTTGTTCTTTAAGGCCGCATTAACATCTAGATCATATGCGACCACTATTGCATCTTATTCGTAACAATAAGGCGGCAACCAGTAATAAAGAATGTACAATTACATCAATAACCATTTTCTTCGTAATTCAGAGATCAAGAAACACTGGCAAGGCAAATACTGTAAAAAATACGGATTATTTAATTTTTGAACGAAGTCAGTGAATAGTGAAAATATGCCTGAATATGTGCAAACAAAAGCATTTGTATCCCGTATTCTAGAAATATTAGCGAAAACCCAAGCTAATGTGACAAATTGTACAGAATCAATTTCAGCTCGCTTTATCTCCAAACATGTATTATGAACCGAGCTTCACTTGTCTACAGAAGATATTACGAATACATCTCAACGTTTTTTGAATGAGAGAGAGATAGATAGATAGATAGAGAGATAGAGAGATAGAGAGATAGATAGATAGATAGATAGAGATAGAGAGAGATAGAGAGAGATAGAGAGATAGAGAGAGATAGAGAGAGATAGAGAGAGATAGAGAGAGAGATAGAGAGAGATAGAGAGAGATAGAGAGAGAGAGATAGAGAGAGAGAGAGAGATAGAGAGAGAGATAGAGAGCGAGAGAGATAGAGATATAGAGAGCGAGAGAGCGAGAGAGCGAGAGAGCGAGAGAGAGAGAGAGCGAGAGCGAGAGCGAGAGAGAGAGAGAGAGTGAGAGAGAGAGAGAGACAGAGAGCAAAAACATTTGATTCGTTGTGTTTTTCCTACGTATTTAGTTGTACATTTACGTTTTCAATGCCCATCCTGCAGTGACAAACATTAATGCTTATTTCTATATTAAAAACTGGAGCAGCCTGACAGCCTAACAGGTAGCTCACTCAGTTACGTGTGAAGTGTCCAAAACAGTATATACAGAGGTGACTGCAAAAAAGAGGGAGAGCTTTTAATTAACATTACCGATGAAACCAACTCTGAAAAATACTACGTTGTTATGTTTTGTGAATATAAGCAGAAATTCAAACGATACAGATGCTGTTAATAAAACTTGCCCACGCATATTTACTGCAAATAAAATAAAATGTTCCTCATTTTTGTACATTGGCTTCGTTTCAAAATCACAATATCTTCCTTCTGCTTTAAGATTGTTTAAGAGATGAATTCGTTTCTAAATTGTCCTTTCTTCTCCAAATCTCTGTGACTCTACTCTCTATCGTCGTTTTATCTCCTACTCCAATCCAGTCTTTCCTTAATCACACGTTTTAAAGCTGTACACTGGTAAAATTCTTTAACGTTTTCATACATTTGATTCGTCCCCATCTCTCGAAAAATACAGATTTCAAATTCAAATACTATTTTTTTCTCCTCACTGGCAGTCACTTAGTACAAGACAATCCACAAACAAAGTATTAACTAGTCTATTTTCCAAATATATACGGATTATAGCTTTCACTTCGTAAAAGTTCCTCATGCCATTTATATATTTAATAACTTTTATATCCATATCGGTCCACTACGTTTTACTGCAATCCTTAGACCTCTGAATTCATTAATTTATTTTTCCATTTACGCTGATAATCATTGTTTCCAATTTTTCAAACTTCTTGTTTTACTCGAGTTTTATTAATCTCATGACCCCCACCCGTTTCTCATCAGATATATGTTTAGTAAAGTATTTTAACATCCACATCAAAGCAAATTTGGTCGCCCTGTGATGTTATTACCTCGAATCAATTTTCTGTAACTTGTGATCTCCCAAGTGAATTCGCCTAAAACGAATTTTCATATCCATCTTTACCAAGAATAGAAAATTAACATAAACTCATTAGTTTCTCTGAAACTTATTTTATTTCAATATGGTTGACACAAAATAAGTTGCCCCACTCACAACGATATCAAAAGGTCACACATTTTCCGAACATATTCGAAACACGATAATCCAAAATTGGCTCGAAATATAGTTCGAAAATACATCCGATAAATAATGATCCTATGATAATACAAAATAAATGTACATCATACATTTCCTTTTTTATTTAAACTTACCGTCTTCAAAAAATAAAGACAATTATTATACTTTATATTCATATGAGACGTTGAAAGAGAAAAAATAGTTGAAAATCAGGGTGAGGAGGAAAGAAGAGTCATATAACAAAAGAGGGAATATATTGCATTGAAAAACATGCACTCATATTCACATTTCAGGATAAAGGAGATGTCAAAAGAGAAAAACGATAACATGTGGACAATGAAAGGGAGGAACAGGAATTTAAAAACTTCTGGATGAAGAGAACAGTATTACGGGAATTAAAAAAGTTTACGGGAAAGGGAGAGTCATTTATGTGAGAGGAGAACTTTTTACCAGTTTTTCCTCCATGAATAGTGAACAGGAGATAATAAAAAAATGGAATTCGTCGAGAGCTCATGATATCAGAATTAATTTTATGAAAGAAAACCACTACGTTATGAATATAGCACGTATAAAAGCATTATGTAGCTTGTACATGTTCACACGCTACAGTATCGTAATACTTTAATATATGAAAAGTTGGCGATTCGAGCTAATAAGTGTGGAATTAACAAATAGTAGAACGCTTGGTTGCACTGAAACTATCAATGAGAGCACTAAAAGAAGAAAAGCACGTAAAGTGAATACATAAAAAGGCTCTTAAAGTTTTTATTTATTTAAAACTAGTAGACCCCTGCAGACGTTCTGTCCTTCATCTCCCTCTTTCTCTTTCCCACTCCCTCTCTCTTCGCTTCTCTCTCCATCTCTCTCTCTTTGTCTCTCCTTCCGTCCCTCAGTCTGTTTTCGTCTCTCTCTTTCCGTCTTTATTTCCGTCTCTCTCTCCTCCGTCTCTCCCTCTTTCCGTCTCTCCCTCTTTCTCTCTCCCTCTTTCCGTCTCCTCCCCTCCCTCTTTCCGTCTCTCCTCTTTCCGTCTCTCCCTCTTTCCGTCTCTCCCTCTTTCTTTCTCTCCCTCTTCCGTCTCTCCCTCTTTCCGTCTCTCCCTCTTTCCGTCTCTCCCTCTTCCGTCTCTCCTGTTTTCTTTCTCTCCTCTTTCCGTCTCTCGTCTCTCTCTTTCCGTCTCCTCCCTCTTTCCGTCTCTCCCTCTTTCCGTCTCTCCCTCTTTCCGCCTCTCCCTCTTTCCGTCTCTCTTTCTCTCCATCTCCCTGAGCAGGTGGGGTAATATCGAGAAGCGCCGGACCAGCAAAAACGTAACAGAATGTCCAAAAAGATGTCACTAACACCAGGCGATTGCCGAAGCAATACCCTAACACACGGGTTTACAAACATCACACGATATTTCCTTCCTCTTCCGCGTCCCGTTCTCAACCCTTACTTCCACACGCACACACTAATATGCACTACACTACCACACATGCCGGGAGACCGGTCGGGGCAAGCTTGTCCCGGATGGAGAGATGCCCCGCTGGTGGGAGAGACCTGGTTGGGGAAATTCCCGCTAGCCGACGGTAGGTCTGCGCTGGATCACGCCATCCAGGTGAGGAAGAGAACTGGCACCTTCCGTCTCGTTCGAGGGAAACATGCACTACACTTACTGGAATAATGATTTTAGCGGTTCACGCGCCCGGAAGCAATAACAATCCATAATTCAGAAATGAATGATCGCGTACAGGCTGTGCCCGGTTTATTTGGGTGCCGCCCCGGCATTCACCTGGATTGACCGGAGAAACGAAGAAAAAATATAGTTCAGAGCATCCAACCGCTAGAATTATCCTGCGGGTAGTGTTTGAAATCGATCCAGTTACGTTGCTAAAGTCGAAACTGTAGCCGCTGTCGGACCTCAAACCCAGGAGTATCCCGGTAAACAACGCTGCAGAGGAGACAGATGTTACCTCTAAGCCATCGCAGACAGTGCAGTGCTCCTGATTTCCGAATCAAATTTCGTGCCAATTGTAACCTCATTCAAATGTTCTGCAGCCAATAACGAGATTACGCGGCCTGCTATTGTCTGCCTCCGGAATTCTCTGTGACCCAATAATGTAATTACCAAGGCTCAGCCAACTCCACATGGTAGTAATGGAATCTGAAGTGACGAAGGAATATTGGGATGTGTCGATATTTTCTCGTTTCCTTTGTACATATAGAGTCATGAGCACTAATAGTAATTGATATTTTTTTAAACAGTGGGTGCTACTAAAAACTACAGGTACTCAATACCACATTCTTTCTCGTATTATTTGTAACCACTACGCAATATTTTACTAATACAAGAACCTACACAAGTGGTTTTTCAACCAGCAAAAAATGTTTCTCCGAATCGAGATTTTAACTCAGATCCTTCGAGTTAACACACCAAGCATATAACCGCCACAACACCGCTCTAACTTCTATATTCCGGACGGCTTTCCAGACTTTTAAAAAGCTATTGTTCTGTTGCTTTTTTTCAACTTATACAACTCTCAAAAATTCTGAGAATTCATCGAAAGTCAGACCTTTTCCATTTTGAACCGTTCTTTACCATAGTATTGGAAGGCAAAGTAAAAAGTTATCACATTTCTCTCATTCATGAATGCTAGCCAGTCTGAATATCTGAAAATCTACGGTTAGGTCTGCAGTTATCTCCGCTGGCAGACTTGTAACACTCTCAACCTCACAAAGACACGCTCCAAGTTCGAACACTAGCCAGGCGTGAATCCACGGGGAAGGAAATGAGAGAAATCCCCCCTCCCACCAAAAGTTTCAGTAACTATTGATTTAAACTTGTCACAATACTTTCAAGCCAAAATATTTTCGGATAATGATTAAAACAAATAAAATCGTATCTCAGCAAGAGCAGGGAGTAGCTTGAGACATTTTACGAAATCTGTAATTCGACCAAAACATTTTGAATTTTACCTCTGAAAATTTGTCTCTGCATCTACCCCTGGTATAGCTATGTAGTTTTTTACTCTCGTTCAATATTTTATTCCTTTTATTTTCTCACCTCACTAAGTAAGAAGAGAAAATATTGTAATCGTGCGCCCGAAATCGTATATTTTTCAACGGAAAAATTATAGCCGGGTCCTGGTAACAAAACGTGAATAAATCTTGTTCCTCTATTAAGTAAATTACTTCCTTTAACATCTTTCGTAGTCAGAATCTGTGTTTTACGGGGTTTTGGGTAACGAAAAATAGATTGACGCCAAAACCTCAGCCTGTCTGCATAGGCTTGTAGTCAGTGCTAGCGCCTAAACCAAGGGTGTGCAACTTGCAAAGTCTCAAGTACCACAACTAACACCCTTGATATCGTTGCGGACCATATTTTCAGTACTCGGGTGATCCACATCTGACTTTCTCGATCAGTTGATTTCGGCTGTGTAGCCAGCTGTTCTTAAACCGGGCGGAAAGATGGAACCACACGTGATATTATGTGAGTGATCTGGGCTGTCCGGGTGACGCCGCGTCGAAGGCAGTGTTGCCGACGTTTCGACCTTCTTGTCGTGTTCTTCCTCAGATTACCAGCCTTGAGGAAGACCACGACAATATGGGCGAAACGTCGACAACGCAGCCTTTGACGCGGCGTCACCCGGACAGCCCAGATCACTGCCACAATGACCTATCCGCAGCGGGAATAGTCCTTCTATTCAATCATCCACGCACACTATATCACGCGTGCACACGCCACGTGCCGAGGTGTCTCTGTGACCAGTGGCGGGCGGGCGGGGGGGAGGGGGGAGAGGGCGTGACCGGGGTGTGCGTGGTCTCGCCCAGACAGCGCGTGCCCGAGCGCCGCCCACTTCACATGCCTCACGCACCGCCGCCAGCCTCCGCCCCCACCCAAAAACGCGACCTTGAAAACGCCCACGCCTATGACGCCGAGACTGCACGTGGCCGCAACGTTGCGTCAGGCAGATGCGAAAACTTAACGATTGAACGAGGGGATGGGTGGCATACGGAAAACAGCTCATCTTCCTAATGGTCCAGACGGTTGAAGGGTCCGATGTCTCCGGTGATGTGATTGATTGTTTCCCCGAATTAGAGCCCATCCGTTGATTGATTGTTTGATTGAGATTGATTAGTTATTTCGAGCGCGTCAATTGCTCAGGCCATTAGAGCAGTATGTGCAGTGCATGTCTGTTGCGTCAGGCAGATGCGAAAAAGTAACGATGAAACGAGGGGATGGGTGGCATACGGAAACAGTTCATCTTCTAATGGTCACAGGGTCGGTTGATTGGTTGATGTTTCCGAGAACATCGTTGATTGATTGGTTGATTGATTAGTTATTTCGAGTGCGTCAATTGCTCAGGTCATTAGACCAGTAAGTACAGTGCATATCTGTTGCGTCAGGCAGATGCGAAAACTTAACGATTGAACGAAGGAGTGGGTGGCATACGGAAACATTTCATCTTCTAATGGTCACAGGGTCGGTTGATTGGTTGATGTTTCCGAGAGCATCGTTGATTCATTGATTAGTTATTTCGAGCGCGTCAATTGCTCAGGTCATTAGACCAGTAAGAACAGTGCATGTCTGTTGCGTCCGGTAGATGCGAAAACTAAACGACTGAACTAGGTGGAGGCATACGGAAACATTTCATCTTCTAATGGTCACAGGGTCGGTTGATTGGTTGATGTTTCCGAGAACGTCGTTGATTGATTGATTGATTGAGTTATTTCGAGCGCGTCAATTGCTCAGGTCATTAGACCAGTAAGTACAGTGCATGTCTGTTGCGTCAAACAGATGCGAAAACCTAACGATTGAACGAGGGGGTGGGTGGCATACGGAAACAGTTCATTTTTTAATGGTCACAGAGTCGGTTGATTGGTTGATGTTTCCGAGAGCATCGTTGATTGATTGTTTGATTGAAATTGATTAGTTATTTCGAGCGCGTCAATTGCTCATGTCATTAGACCAGTAAGAACAGTGCATGTCTGTTGCGTCCGGTAGATGCGAAAACTAAACGACTGAACTAGGTGGAGGCATACGGAAACATTTCATCTTCTAATGGTCACAGGGTCGGTTGATTGGTTGATGTTTCCGAGAACATCATTGATTAATTGATTAGTTATTTCGAGCGCGTCAATTGCTCAGGTCATTAGATCAGTAAGTGCAGTGTATGACTGTTGCGTCAAGCAGATGCGAAAACTTAACGATTGAACGAGGGTGTGGGTGGCATACGGAAACAGTTCATCATCTAATGGTCAAAGGGTCGGTTGATTGGTTGATGTTTCCGAGAACGTCGTTGATTGATTGATTGATTGATTTAGTTATTTCGAGCGCGTCAATTGCTCAGGTCATAAGACCAGTAAGTACAGTGCATGTCTGTTGCGTCAGGCAGATGCGAAAACTTAACGACCGAACGAGGGGGTGGGTGGCATACGGAAACATAATTGCTCAGGTCATTAGATCAGTGTAGTGCATGTGTTGGAGATGGCGGTGTTTTTCGTCCGCTGAGTGAGATCCGGTGCCGACCACGTCGACGTGCGGGTTTTTCCCCAATCAGGTATCTCCCACAAGCGGGGCAACGCCCTACCCAGGACAAGGTTTAATCTCTCGAGCGGTTTGCCGGCAAGTGTGGTAGGGTAGACCTCCGTCAAGCTGCAACCCCCACTTGTTCGAAATTCAAAATTAACTAGCCTATAATTTTGTACTAATTATGCACTAATTTTCTACCACAATTAAAAATTTTGTACTCAACTATAAAACAATTAAAAACCGGGTGCCAATGAAGCACTTTTCACTCATATTTTCTGATTTTTTAAAACATATTCAGAGTGGAAGTTTAAAGTTGAATCTGAAATAATGCAGATTAACATCATAGTGAACTTTTACATGTAATAATTTCAACATTTTATCTAGTCCTGCAACTGAGATATTATAGTCTAAAAACACGAAAAATTGCGAGCGACTCTAAACAAAAGTGTCCGCCACTGCATCCCCCTTCGCAGAAATTCCAATTTAACTAGTCTATTGCAGGGGGTTGCAGCTTGACGGAGGTGTAGGGTAGTGCGTATAAGTGTGTGTGTGTGTGTGTGTGTGTGTGTGTGTACGTAAGCGTGAGGATAGGACATGGAAGGATTGGTTACACCCCATGGCACATTGTTAGGGTCCGTCTTTGGCAATCACTAGGTGTTGATTAGAGAAACCACGGAATAAAACGATGAGTATTCTCCTCCAGATAGTGGTTGAATTTTACCCAGATGTGTAGCTGGTGTCAAAAATCCTGCCACTTTTGAGAGTGGAACTCTAGGACTTCCAGGTTCCAGGCACTGCATTGAAATCAATTGATTCCCTGAGCCTCTTCAGCCAGTACTTTTCCTCTTTTAAAGCTAAGGGGGCACTGGATCGTTTAACTGAAGTATCGAGACTCGCCAACTGCTATGGCTATGTGTCCTGTTAGCGTAGTGAGTGTATTTATACCTGGAGGTCGTGTTTCTGCCCCCGGTAGGTGATTAAATCCAGCCCCGACCTTCACATCGTGAATTTCCCTCTCCACGTATCTCTTCTCAGCGGATCACTGTCGCAGCGCAGCCACGACAAGCTGTGGTCTCCCGGATGGCCCGTGTACAGATGTTACAAACAGACGGTGCGGAGTACACGACAGATTCTCAGGGGATTGCACCCCTTAAAAGGTAAACAAATTAAACTTTTTAAGAACAAAAAGTGTACAAAGTAGGTACCAGAGTTGCCACACGGTAGGAGATGCCGTGTAGCGAGTGGCTCTGTATATAATAACCTGCACGTATATAACACCGGGCCCGTAGCGTCGCAGTGTCACTGCCCTGAGGAAGCCTGCAACATGTCAGGCGAAACGTCGGCCTCTCAGCCAACGACGCGGCGTCTCCCGGATAGTCAAGAAAATATACAGTTATATATTAATTGAAGTTTAATTTTGATGTACACAATTGAATCAAATGAATTAGTAGTAAGCCGGAAGACCAACGAAAGTTTGTACAGTTTGTTTGTTTTTTCTTTTTTCATGAGGTTCAAATTTACTCTACACACAGTTTGTTGTGCTGCCATCGTCAACTCCGCCAACGGCTGAGTGTGTGTGGTGGGTCGTTAGAGCTGAAGATCGCTCCAGTTGATTCGGCTAGCGGCCTTTATGCCACAACGGGTGGGGACTCGGCAGAGACAGGAGCTGCCCGCTTGTGTCGTGTCTCGTAGATTCGGCCAGATGAGGGCTGATGCCCGTAAGTGGCCCGAATTTAGAGATAGCGGCCCGCTGGCCGCGCTGGTTGATTGATGGCGAAATAGAAGCAGCTGACTCGTTAGCGGGCTGTCTGCTTGGAGCGAGTACCGATGCACTCGTCTGTTGTTGTTGACAGATGACAGCAATAGCCGGTTACGACTTAGTAGAACATTGTTGTAGGCTCATGCCTAAGTTTGTAAATGAGTTGCAATTTACTTCGACTTAGTAGAACATTGTTGTAGGTTGATGCCCAAGTTTGTAAATGAGTTGCAATTTACTTCGACTTAGTAGAACATTGGTGTAGGCTGTGCCTAAGTTTGTAAATGAGTTGCAATTTCCTTCTGTCCTTCTGTTAGTTCTGCTAGTTGTTGAACAGTTGTACTTGTCCGAGAAGTTTGACAGTTGGTCGCCGGTGTTGTTTGAGAGTTCTGCTTCGGTCACTGCTGGTATGACACTTCCATGCTAGTGACTGCAGTTTGTCGTGTGGGAGCAAAGTTGCCGTATTCAAAGTAGGGAATGTTTTTCGAGTGCAGGGAGGGGAGAGTCACGTGAGAATAGCAACTAGCGTATAGTATGCTGGCGTCCGCGATAGTTGCTCGCTATTTGTTGGCGCCTTTGGGTCCGGAGAGAGGGAAGTCACGTGACATTTTTCGTATTTGAATTCGGTTCTCTGGGAACGTGGGTTGAGAGAAAGGCGGGGACGGCCTCATCTACAAGCAGATGTGTTTGTCGGCGAAATGCTTTTAGTAAGGTATTGGTGGAGGGAGGCACGTTTCGATGTTCGTAAACATATGTCAGGTGGGGCTGCATATTCATATTTTGAGCAACATTTCAACATCCGCCAAAAACATCTTTTTAACATCACGTGCTTCACCACATGTTACTCGGCCGATCATTGACCTCCGTCTGCTGTCGCGTATTTTTTGTTGCTTCCATTCAACGTTTTTCTAAAACAAAACGCCATCGTTTACCTTCAGGTGTCGCGGACGTATTTGCAAAAACGTTTTTCTCCTTAGTTCTTTCGCGTATTGTAATATTTACAGTTTGTAAATTAAATTAGATAAATCCTCGCCATTTTCCAAAGTTGAATGTCCCTTTTACAACTGTTTTTCCCAAAATCCAACACTTACTTACCTCAGCTGTGATTGTGTTCACCTGTCTCTCGGGTACGTAAATTACGAATTTATACAGTTTTGCTTACAAACTCAACGCCCACTGGTTTTACTATTTTAATTTTTTTTCTTTTATTTTTGTGTACAGCCTCGATTCTCTTTCGTGAGTTTGTCAACCCCAGTGGGAGAAAATAAACAAGTATTCCTCGCTCGCGCTCCGACAATTGTTTATGCAACATTCATGCCCTCACTGTCCACTATATTTAAATGAGATGTCACTTTTTTTCACACGCCCGTTTGGACCGTCACAGTATTTCATATTCATAATATGATTTACATCAATCGTGCAGGTCGAAGGCCGGATAAACTGTCACTGCAGTGCCTCTCACCGGAAGGTCGTAGGTTCTAGTTTCAACGGTGGCGGCACAATTTTCGACATCACTGATATAACTAGGTCGAGTTCAGTCGTTATTTGAAAAAAAAAATTCCAACGGACGGCTGCTCTGATTGGTAGTCTTCCGTTGTTTCTTCGATCAATACCAGGTGAATGCCGACGCAGTATCCTAACAAATGGGTGACACGGTTCGCGCGCGATCTTTCCTTCCCATTCTTTGTCCTATCCTTCCCCTTACTTAAACACACTTACACTCACATGCACTACACTACCACACATGTCGGGAGATCGGTCGGGAGCTTAGAGCTTGTCCCGGCTGCAGCGGTGCCCTGCTAGGGGGATATATCTGGTAGAGGAAAACCCCGCTAGTCGACGGTAGGTTGGCGCTAGATCTTGACATTTAGTGGGGGAATATCACCGCCACCACTTACAATAAAACATGTTCTACGCTTTCGGAACGAATGACCTTAGCAGTTGAATCACTGGAATCTGGAATCACTAATCGATTAACCGAAGACCGGAGCCTCGTCCTGAATTTCGACATGCGAAGCGAAAAGTAAAATGTTGAGTCACAAGTGTTCGATAAAAAAGTGTAACGTGGAATATAATGACATGAAAATTACCAGTAAGAATGTTGAATGTTAACCATTTAGGGCGAAAAGCGGAGCCTCGTCACGTAATTGGACAGGCATAGCGAAGTGTGAATTCGCCTAGAATGTTTGAGGTTAAAAATTCGACACTATTCCACTCACAGACCTGAGTTGTAGTTCGCAATTTAGTGAAGCTGATAGATCGTGGTACGCTGTAAAAGGGGAGAAAAAGGGTTTTCTTATATTATTGAAGTACTGAGTTGGTACTGGAAAGAAAACCGTACATTTTCCACCTCAGAAAACGTATTTTAAGAATAGAAGAATTTTATGACCCTTAAAAAAATGCGCAAACGCAATTTTGCACTAACATCAACCATTAAAAACTATTTCACAAAAATCGAAAAATTTCGGAATATTTCATGGTTTGGGAGCTACCAAAAAATTTTTATTGAAGTATTTAGGGTGCAAAACAGTGTTCTTACTAACTCAAATGTCAATACAAAAAGTAAAATCTTCATTTTTTTCAAAGTGGGCCTTCTTACGACTCCCCACTGATGCACTAATATCTTGCGAAAGTGAGTTACAGTACTTAGACGATGCAAACATGCGTACTGAGTATCAGTATCCATAGATTTGTTTATGTATGTATGTATGTAAACTACAAATCTTTTACTCATTCATACATGCAGACACAAACATACAACGATTTGTTAAAATCCTTTAAGCACGAAGGTAAAAAGAGTGTCTTTGTTGGTTCCTTACTAGTGTCTGTGTGAACAGCAAGCAATCTAATTCCCACTTTTCCCTTCACAGAAAATTTAAATCCTTCGTTTCACTTTTTGTGTTAAAAAAGTACATACTTGTTTGAGATTCATTTTTAGTTATATAATAGCTTCTTTATGTATAAAGCTCAACTTAAGTCGTATCGCATCAAAGGATAGTTGATGCTTTTTTCATTGCAGCTTTTAAAAAGCCTTTTGACTTCCAAAACGCAAACAAACGACGGATATTCATAAACATCCATCAGAAAGCATAATTTCACATTAATCCTTGAAACTGGCGACTTCCAGGGACAAATTACCTACCGACGCAAGCTTGTAGACAAATTTTCGGAGTCTGAGACGTTTTGAAATACTTGCGTCGAGCCTCCATCTTCCTAGAGAAGCCTTCATTGAATGGGGTTACAACCTTCAAAACGCGAGCAAAATTAATTAGCTGCGGGATCCTTAACAATAACGCTGAAAGATTTGCAAAGAGAAGATCTTGTCGAAAAGGGCTTGTAATAACAATGAACTTCCGTAACAAAAGGGCAAAGAAGAATTACACCATTTCAACCGGACCGTGGAAAACGTCTCCGAGAGGAGTGCAGATGGAGAAAAACGTGGTTTTCAGAGAATTCCACTTCCATGGCGGAAGAATATACGGGGTTGAAGTAATTTTATTTTTTTTATTTTGAGGAATTTATTATTAAATAAGCGGAGTTTATATATGTGTTATTGCGTGTTTCCGCGGCATCATCTGCTATGGTCATTAGTTCCGTAAGTGTAGTTTATGTTTTATGACGGGAGGGGGCGGTTTTCTCCTTTACGCTCGATGGTGAGAACTACACGTTGGCTCCAGGTATAGGACAAGGAAGGGGAAGGAAAGATCGCGCGTGGTCCGTTTGTTAGGGTCTGCTTTAGATTTTAGAATTCGTCTGGTGTTGATCGAAGAAACCACGGAAAACTACCGGTCAGAGCAGCCGGCCGCTAGAATTCTCCAGAAAGTGGCTGAATTCGACCTATCTGACAAGCAAAGATCGAAAATCCTGCCATCGCCGGGATTCGAAGCCTAGGACCTTCCGGTCAGAAGCACTGCTGTGACTTGAATTGTTGCTCTGAAAACCCATCAGACGGAGCGGAATTTATTACGTTTTGGATTTTGATTACATGTTTCAATTGTAACAAGAATTTGTTTCAGTTGTAATCATTCAAAATCAATGAAAGATTCCCTGATACGCGTTTGTGATTTTTAATGTTTACAAATTGTCTTTTGTAATGAAGAAACGGGTCTTGTCCATTATCGTTTCTAATCAAAAAAACGTCTCACTTTCGAGAGGACTTCGCAAACTACAACACGTCTACGCGAGAGGAATTGCGGCTCATTTATAACTTCAAACTTTTAAGGCGAATTGATGTTTTGTTAGCCGTGACCAATATCATGACAAGGCTACAACCATCAGTTTACTCGTATAAACATATTATATTCTTGAATCTCCCAACACACAATTTCCAACGAATTTTACACTAAAATATTTTTGAGAAAACATAATATGTCTATCTCGTTTGAATTGCGAAACAGTGACATCCTGCCACTCATTTTTTGCTTCACCGATATCGTTGGTGTCTGAGTCGATTGGTGAATATATGAAATAATTGGTGATAGATGAAACCAGAAGAAAATATTTGTGATCCAGCACCTATTATGCTATTTAAACTTTAATCTTTTAGACGTCCTCTAAAATGCATGTGTCTCTGAGGGATACATATATACTTCATATGTCTTTGAGTTCTATGAGCTACATCTATAAGTAAATGAAAAGGAATGTGCGCATGTCTATCGCGCATAGACGCAAAAACTACCCGACCCATTTTGCTGAAATTTTCACACTTCGCTCTTATCAGTATGGGGTGTGTTTAAAAGATTGGTTTGAATTTAATTGGATATATAGAACGTTGATGATTTATACGTTTCTAAATACTTAAGCTTACTTGAACGGAAGCTATACTCAAATCCCGCATCGTCAAGTATTAAGCGCATGTTCTGTCCCTGCGATTGTAAAATATCGGCCGGAGTTATATATTGGAATAAATCAATTTTTTCCAAGAAGCCATAGTGAACGCATGGTAAACGTGAGGGAGAACGTTTTAACAATAGATTCCTGTGCAACCATCTCCAAATCAGGACACAGAACAAACCCTTTCACACGAGAAAGCTTTTCATCTGTTAGAATTTTTGCAGAGCGTAGAGAAAAACTTGATTCACAATCACATGCCCAGTAGCATATGTAGTATAATACCCTCCAAAAGCGAAGCATTGCCGGTAACACTGGGCTAAAATTAAAAAAAAACAGTTACCATTATTTGGAGGATCTAATTCCCTCTAATGACCGTTTTTTCTCAATGAGCCTCTGGCAATTCTGCAGGACAAGAACCGCTTCGAAGGGCGAACGGAAGTTCTCGACAACTGAGAAGAGAATTTGAGGTTCATTAAACAGAATCCTAACAGCTGTTCGCTCGGAAATCTGCCCAGCGCGAGGGTGTAAATGGGTTATTGTGCAACTAACTCCTTTTACTTGATATTGCCTGTCGCCAGAGGGAGAATTGCGCCAGCCTGTTGGAGTTAAATGGGAAGCAAAGAGATGTGAGAATTTGGTGACCTTTCAAAAGACGGTGTCGCCGAAGAAAAGTTTAATTCAAAAGATTTTTTTTGTGCTTTCGTCGCGCTAAGAGAGATTTTAATGCTAACGAATTCATGAAATTATTGCAGCATGTACTCGTACAGAATCAAGACTAAATTATTAGTTCCTGCGTTAGGGGGAGGTTATGATGAATTTCGTGACATCTCTATAAAAATATGAAGTAAATTTGTACATATGATATTATTTCGTGATTGCTAGTATTTATCAAAATGTTCGGTATATATATACACACATTAGTACAATTTTAATAATTTTTATAACATGCGTATTTACAGGGATACTTATTAACATGCCTTTACTTCGTAAGAAGAGAACGTATTGTAATCGAACGTCGGAAAATGGTGAATTTTAGACATAAAAACTCTTATTGCTGTAGCAAAATGGTTCATAAATTGTATTTCTGTATATAGTAAATTAACCGCATGATTAATGGCATCAAAATGGAATATTATAATTATTGATTCGTTGCTTTAACAACCTGCCTATTCTTTGGCTTTTAAACGTTTCGTATACATATCCTTCCCTCGTAACTGCACGATTGATGCAAATACTCCCATGCAAAATATCGTGGGGTCATTTGGCTTTTCACACAACTTTTTCAAAATTTTCTTCAAAATGGATTCAAATTGTTTACAACGTCTTCATAAAACTACAATATTGAAGATACTGTAAGAATTTATTTCTTAATAAAACCTTCTGTTGAAAGAGATATCTTGAAACAACCATGTATAGTTTTTTTTGAAAATATGAGTAGTTTTTGCAAAAGTTTGCGAGAAACAAGGTTAATTTTTAATGTTAAAAAAATTCTTCTCAAAAACGGTTCTATTTTTTTAAAAATATTTTTTCCACGGGAAAATACAAGAAACGCTTGAAAGAATGGTGCAGATCTCATTTTCGTTGAACTCAGAATTTGTATAAAAATATGTATTGGAAATAATGAGGGAGACAATTACATTTTTAAGCGGCGGCTCAAGAGAGTACGTCAGAGGGACAGTTATGGTGTAGCGGTAAAGGACACGTACTGTTAACTCCACGAACGTGAGCGAAAAAAGTGTTTTGCTGGAAACCTGAAACTACTTTTGCAGGTACATGTAGTAGTCTAATATATTCTGGAGACGTTACAAATAATACGGGAAAGTATGTGCTGATTCAGCACCACTAGTTTATACTAAATGGAAGTAAAATATCGAGACAGTCTAGCAGTGGAGACAACGAGTAGAAAAGCAATTGAATAAAACCTTTTCAGTGAATTTCGAATACAATCTTTCAATTGAATAACTTTGTTGTACACTCAAGTACCATACAGTATTTTATCCATAATCACCAACAAACAGAACAGTAAAAAATTACAGTAAATATGTAAATATTAACTTTATTCTCTTACGCAATATCTTTTTAACTTTAACAGTCGGCAATCAATGAGGAGGAGTTAACGACGGTTGCTGTTTCAACGTCACACAAGTTGCTGCTCCATAAAGCAACGAGAGAGCAGCAAATATTTAATGGCGAGTGGCCTCTTTCGTGGAACCTTGCTGTCGCATGATGTCAGCTCTGACGTAAGTAGTGTCGCACTGATTGTGAGAACAGGCAGAGAAACACAATCATATATTTGCACTTTGAACCTACGTCGAAACTAAATCATGGTTATTAGATTTTTCCGCGTTCCTGGTTTTCTAACAAAAGAAGAGACATCTTTCTCATAGGCGGCTGCATAGCTTTCCGTCCAGTTGTGCATATATTTGAAATACGTAATATCTATAATTCACAAGAGAATAAAACCATTATTTATGTGGCAAAGAAATACGAAATAAAAAACGGCTTATATTTCTGGTATTTCTTACGTGATATTTTAAGGATGACTTAAATCATCAATAGGCTATTGAATAAAGGAACCCCAAAATGCATGTGCATAAAATAATACGTTTATACGAAACGATACATTTAGCCTAAAAATATCCAGTGTGTTATCTTTTGTGATCAGAACGGTTTATTCGAATTTGTCCATTAACCCTAAATAACAAGATATAAACTTGTCTTTCAAGATTCCAAAAGTGAGGAAACATGCATTAGAGTGTGCTCCGTTTAACAGCCATCTTCAACTCAGGCCCAAGAAAGAAACTTTCGAAAGAGAGAGAAGGCCATCCGAAAGACTTTTCAAGAAGAGGGAAATGCTAGTCTTCCTTTGAAATTTCTCACAATGACGGCTCATTTAGACTTCTCAAGTTAAGAGAAGGTCGTAACTCAACACTCTAGTTATTAAACTCCACAACATTACATCTATGATGAAAAGTTAGGTTATGTCACAGAATTGAAAACGTATCGTGTTGTACTTTTTATTGTGAACTGACAGTTTGTAATAAATTAACCGCCCACAGAAGGTTACATTCAAAACCTTTCCACCAGGTTGCATGAGGGGATACTGGTCATGCCGATCATCGCAACAAGGCAATTTCAATTATTTTCGATCCTAAAACTTGCTGTTCACTTACGGCGGCGATGGTGTAACGGTTAGTGTATCGAACTGTTGTACTCAAGTTAGCGAGTTCAAACCCGATCAATGCCGTGGATTTTTAAGGGGGAAAATCCTTCGTACGCCTTCCTTCGGAGGGGAAGTAAAGCCGGCTTCCATGTAAAAGATCCTTAACCCTAAATGACGTAGCCTCTGAGATAAATTCAAATCGCCTGTTTCGTCGCCCAAGAAATACCTCCTTTCTTCGCCAGATGGTGAAAGAAGCGTAGCGAAATTTGCGTGGTCAGCTCGGGCATGATGGCCCGAGCCTCGCCACGTAAAATAAGGCTTCAATTCAATAATTCAATCTGTAAATTCCTTCATATGTCAGAATTAAACACTGATGAATAGAGCAAGCATAGTTTAAAATATTCCTAATATTTAGCATTCTGTTGCGTCAGTATCAAACACATAAAAATAATAATGACGTTCAAATTTACTCAAGTTGTACTCCAAGAAGGTATGAAATTTGCAGGCACGTAAGTATTAATGCTTAAAGTAAGCTTCTGAAAGTGTCTAGCTAGGGACGAAAATCCGAGAACGTTTAGAATCGAACCCAAGAACCTCCTGGTCAGAGCCACAACAGATTTCGTGGCAATAGTGGCTATGAGTTAACGTCAGCTGGTTCGCGCTTACAAGAACATAATAGGGCGTGCGCCGCAATGCAGATTCATTAACGCCGTAGGTGAAGTGCTGCTTTATCCGGAAAAACATCGAGGAAAAAATAATTACTTGTCTCCCGTGCAGCACACCACTCGAATTTCATGGTGTGTACTCAACAGGAGCCTCTCTTGAAAACCATATTAATAGTAATACAAACAAATAAATCTGACCACCTGGCGACATTCATCAATAGGGAACGGATTTTGAAGATCTAAAACATGGCCAAAAATGATCAAAATCATCTTAAATTTTTTTTAAATCCCCTAAAAAGAACGCAAACGTTTGGTTTGGACTGCTCTTTACCTGAATAATATTTATAATAATAATAATAATAATAATAATAATAATAATAATATTTATTTTTTCTGCTAATGAGCTTTCGCCGTTGGCCAGAGTTTTACAGCACATTGTAGAGATATTACATGTTATATATGTAGGAATGCATATTACTATGGAAAGTACAACTAAGTAAAAACTAACAAAGTAAAACTAAGGAGAATGTCTAAGAAGACCTAACATACACAGTTATTTGCATCACACGCAATTCTCTAGCGTTTCCGGAAGCAACGTACACTGGAGGGAAAGTCGCCAGTACTGCAGCAGGTAAAGTAGTTCAGTCAGTTATTGTCCGGTTGGCAAAAGAGTATTTACCTACGTCGGTTTTTTGATTCTTATATTTGAGTTTGTATGGATGATCTCCTCTTCCGAAATATTGAGGGTGCCCTATCCTCGAATGCCATTTAACGCTTTACATTTGGCTATCCCGAAATCAGTCGAACTGACAATGACGCAGGAAGATGTCACTGGAATATTAGATTACGTAGTACTCAAAACGGCTGACATTACCGTTTATGAGCGAAGAAATCGAGTAGAATACTTGATTTCTTTGCTCTTAATTCAGAGCCCTTTTAAAAAAAATATTATTATCCCTACATTTTCCATTTAATGTTGGATGAAGAAACATTTGGCACTGTGACGGTACATTCAGACGCATTCCAATAAGTATTAATAAAGTGGACAAAATAACCGGAACTGACATATTTTAGTAAAGAAACAAATAGACGAAGGTTCCATATTGGAGGTGTTAAGTGTTATTTATTTCTCAAAAATTCAAGAAACAGTGCTCCCGGCGCACCTGTGAGTAGTAAATGAGTAAACAAAGGTCATTTAAAAAATAAATAAATAGTGGCACGAACTCTTTGTTATTTTGGAATAACGAAAAAAATAATAAAACAAATGATCGTATATTGGGGAATAGAATGTGTTTTGTAAGTGATGTGCAATTACATAAACGTTTTAAATATAACAATATTAAGAATTTGTAAAAGGGGAAAATGATAGTATTATTTGGAATTTTAATTTGAAATTATTGCAACGAAGAAATTAGAGAAATATAAAGACATTAGTAAAATGAAAAAAGTAGAAAGGTTCTGTGGGTTTGACAGAGAGTAGAGCTGTCCCTTGTTTGAAACCGTATGGTGTAGAAAGGGCAATATAGGGCAGACGGGGTAGCGTTTTTGGACTGGCAATATCGTAGCCGAGGTCGAGTCTTGGATTGCACGCAGAATTTGATGAAAGTTTTAGATTTCGAAAAAGTGACGCTTTTAGTACGTGCATTATTAATTCGGGAGTGCTTTAATTTAGAATTTGGACGAAGGAATGGTAAATATTGACTTGGACGCAGGTATTGGCAGCGATCGGATACAGCGCAATTACGGAGTCCAGTGAAATCAACAACCAGGGAGGTGACACAATATTGTCAAAACAAAATTATAACAAGGCTAAGATTTGTGATTAGGTTAAGAATAAAATACAATAGTCATTAGAATAATTTCAGTACTCAAAAGGAGCGCACTCGTGTGAATGGAATGTAAATAAAAATGTGTTTGAATGTGTGAGAGATTTTGGATCTTTTTTGTCAAGGTAAGTTGTTTTTATGTTAAAAGGGCATATATGTTTCGCTGTTGATTTCTTTTGTGTAACAGAATGTTGATGTTATGTAAAGAGAAGAACTGGATTCGCCGAATATCTTGAGCAAAATTTTGAATAATAATTGCCAATATTACGATCGACAACATTGTAGAAAATCTGATCATCAAGTTTCCAGAATCTCCCCACTACTGTCCTTGAGAATGCGGACAGCAATGTTGCTAATCTCAAGACCTCTCAAGCTGATGAGATGAATTGAAGTCGAAACAGTACAGCGAAATATTTCAGAAAATCTATTTGTAGAAAATATTTTATTTTTGAGTAGGTAGGAGAAACCCAATGATAGAGGAAAGAATAAGAGAGAAGCAGGCCTGTTACGTTCTGCGAAATAACTCGATTTACTTACGATCAAAAGCTTTCAATATGATAAAATTACGTTGTATGAAATGATGTAGACCATTCGTTGTCGAACGATTATCATGTTAATCCGTAAAATGTTTTATCTTAATTTGAAATACGCACTTCTCTTCACGACACTAAAAGTAAATTTTGCAAACATTTGTTGCGTGAGTGATATATTAATTATTGAAAATTAATTGTGAAGAAATTATTTTACATTACTGATTGAAAAATATTTTGAATTTAATCGTGGTTTAAATAATTGATTAAAACATGTCAGCCTATTTTAATGTGGTTTATTGAGAATTAGATAAAAAATTTGAGCTTAAATTTAATTATTTAAAATTATAAGATTATAAGAGTAATAAAATATAATTCTTATAGAATATTTATATCAAAATTTCTAATTCAATGTTAATTAAATAATTTACTTTCAAATTGACATGTGCATCAAAATCTTTCGAAAAATTTTCCTTTGACTTTTTTGTACCTATCACATAAAAAATCAGGATATATTAAGAAAACAATGAATCTAAAATGCTAATATGTTACTACACATGTTACGAATGTATCCGTTTCGATTATAGTCAAGAGAACACATAATATATTCTAGGACTCTTACAGGTCTTACAGAGTTGAAGATAATTTGTTCACAGGACTGATATTGTTAAATGCATGAAAATATATCACATTTATTTACCATTCAGTATATTTTCAACCAATTGACACGAGTGTTTGTAACTACATTTTGGAAAAAATAAGAATTGGAAGAGAGATTTTAAAGAGCTATTACACGGATCGTTCACAACAAATGGCCAACATTTTTTTTAACGTTTCTCTTTGTGTTACGAATATTCCTCGGAGCGATTTAAAACTTCAACAAAAACATATCGTTTGCTGTAAAAATGCACATACCTATCGTGCGTTTGAAACTGCAACAAAGTGGTTTTAGATGGAATATTTTATTTTCGCGGTTGTTAGCTTTGTTTTGAATAACGATGTGTGTCATTTGTGGCTACCGTTGCATTTGTATCGGAAACGGCGTCAAATGTTCCATTTCGTTCGTCAGTCAAATTAACCTCAACCAGTGTGAAGTCCATTAACCTGCGATGCATTTGGGTGAGTCACAAATTACCGCTGTGATGGTGTATGAATGTACTATGTAAGTGGTGGCTTGAATAAGCTAAATATGCTTCCGAGTTTCCAAAAGGAGCATAGCACTGCTCAAGATAGAAGTAATAAAATATATTTCAATAACACCACAATAATACGAACATAGTTCTACATTAGTATAAGAATAGCAGAAAAAAATTGCTGTTCCATTTCACAAACACATGAACAGGAATATTTCATTCTCTATTCCTTGGAGCCTTGCCGTCACATGACGTCAGCTGCGTGTAAGCAGTGCGTACAGTACGATAATTCAGTCTATAGTCATCGGGGTATCAGACCGTATGAGCTCCTGTATATGCGAAACCACAACACTTCTTAAAAAATTGGGATGCTGCATAGTTTTCTTCAATTTCTGCGTGCATGGACACTTAGGTATACAGATAGCTATAGAAGATAGCCATTATCGATGGCTTAGAAAGGCTGCGTTCATCAGAGTAGTGAAGAACAAAAACAAACGATGAAGGAAACAGATACTAAAAGAGAACGGATTGAAAGAAAAGGAGAGAAAGGAGCATGAGATGAAATGGAGAAAAGAAAGAGGAAAAAAGAAGAAAAGAGACAAAGGAAGGAAGAAAAAAGAGAGAAAGAAAGAAAGAATGAGAAAGGGAGGCAAAGGGGAGAGAAAAAAGAGAAAGAAAGATAAGATAGAGAACAAAAGAGACGGAAAGAAGAAAAGGAAGACGAAAAACAGACAGAAAGAGAGAGGAAGAGTAAAAAGGACAGAATGAAACAAGAAAGAGTGTGAAAGAAGAAAGGCTGTGAAAATGAAAGGGTGGAAAAAAGAAAGGGTGTGAAAAAAGCAAAGGGTGTGAAAAATAGAAGAAGAGTGTGAAAAAGAAGGGTGTGAAAGGAAGAAAAAGTGTGAAAGAAGAAAGGCTGTGAAAATGAAAGGGTGTGAAAAAGAAAGTGTGGTGTGAAAATAAGAAAGGTGTGAAGAAGAAAGAGTGTGAAAAGAGAAGGGTGTGAAAGAAGAAAGAGTGTGAAAAAGAAAGTGTGAAAAAAGAAGGATGTGAAAAAAGAAAGGGCGTGAAAAAAAAGAAAGGTGTGAAAAAAAAAGGGGGTGAAAAAGAAAGGGTGTAAGAAGAAAGAAGTGTGTAAAAAGAAAGGGTGTGAAAAAAGAAAGGTGTGAAAAAGAAAGGGTGTGAAAAAAGAAAGGGTGTGAAAAAAGAAAGGGTGTGAAAAAAGAAAGGGTGAAAGAGAAAGGTGTGAAAAAGAAGGGTGTGAAAAAAGAAAGGGTGTGAAAAAAAGAAAGGGTGTTGAAAAGAAAGGGTGTGAAAAAAGAAGGGTGTGAAAAAAGAAAGAATGAGGGAAAAGAAGACGGGAAAAAGAAGGGTGCAAAAAAGAAAGCGGTGAAAAAAGGGTGCGAAAAAGGAGGAGAGTGAAAGACGAGAATGAAAATAGGTAGGAGAAAGAAAGTTAGAAAAGTGTGGAGTAGAATATCTACCGTGAATGCATATTGGCGAGGATGTGAATTAAATCGTGCTCTATAGTGACAAAACTTTGCCGCGCCAAGCGTGAAATGTCCTGGTGTGAAATGGGAATTACTGCAAAAACCGTGACTATTTACTATAGTAATTACATTCTCTGAGTGTGATGATTGGGATCAGAAAAGCGGAAACTATTACACAATCAGGCAGTCAGACAGTATGGGACTCGTATTGTCATAGTCCAACGTTATATAACGTATTCATTTGTTCTGAGCTAGTGATGAAATAGTGTTGTCACATTGATTGAACCCGTTGATGTAGCCAATTTGTATTACATATTGTGACATACAGCTACTCTATAAGAGACGAACCACCTCAAATAATAAACAAATATCAGATTCCCGTTATCTGTATCTTCGAAACAAAAAATATTTCCCTTGTGGATCGTTTATTTACAACAGAACATAAAATTGTAAAATAACCTATCAACGTTTTATGATCAATATAAACGACATCCAGGAAATATGAGAATTCTGTTATGAAACAGTATCATCACTGCATATTAATAGAAAAGCAAAACTCTTTCATAATAATTTTACACTCCTTATGCTCTGCCACGAGGGGGAGGGGCAGCTGGGCCAGTTTGCCCTAGGCCACGACTTAATTGGGGCGCTGAAACGGTTTTCATTCAAAGTAAAAAATATATATCTCTAAACCAAATTAAACGTAATGCTTTATCTCTGATGATAGAGTAATGAATTTTGTTTATGAATTGCGGAAGGAGGAAATCTTTTGCTGATATAAGGGGCATTCAACTACCCCAGGGTTTTTTCTCTGTGTGCCATTCATCTGCTGTACAGTTGTCTGAACTGTCTAAAAAATGAAGAACAATAATTTGAATGTTGACGAATATACAACACACAAAATCAGCAACAACAATAATCTGTGGGTTTTAATACTTACAGTTTCTTACTAATGTGCTGTAACGTATCATAAATTTGAATTATATATTTAATATTTATAACATTTAATTATTTCCTCCCCCACTTAGACAAGTCAGATGTTCGTGTGTTTGTAAATTCAACGTGAAATAAACGGATAACAAATTTGGCTCAACTCTACATGATTAACTTACTCAACGAAATCACGAAAATATCAAATACATGTGATATGCATACATCTATCTTCGTATTAATTAAAGATCTATCTACTATACTTACATACTAACGAGTTGTTATCTATTGCTTCCTTTCTAACTCTTAGCACAGATCTGAAATGACTCTAGTTTCTTCAGTTAATGTTCCTGACAGTCCAATTTTTTTTTTTGCGTGGGTTCGCGAATACAGAAACCGAAAAAATATTACATTTTTTTGGGAACCTG